>CM053028.1:77889967-77941852 GCA_028564925.1 Lithobates sylvaticus
ATAAAAGTGCCTGAACAAATACCTTCAAGGAAGTATTACACACAATTAATGAAAGATGCAGATTTACAAAGATTGAAAATAACATTTGAAATTATTAACATGGTAAAGCTATATGAGATTTTAGTTGTGGAGTTTATATACACTTTAAATGTTAGTTGGATGGATATGTTTCCTTCACTTATGTATACAATGTCATGGCAAGAGAAACCACACTAAAGTTTTTGTGATCTTGCAGATCCAATCATGGGACCTTTTTGCAGTAACCCCCTGTACACACGGTCGGAAATTCCGACGTAAAATGTCCGCTCGGACCATGTTGTCAGAAAATTCCCCCGTGTGTGGGCTCCATCGGACTTTTTCCGTCGGAATCTGTCCATCGGAATTTGAGATCCTGCTCTCAAATTTTCCGACAACAAAATCCGATCGGACTTTTTCGATCGTGTGTAGAGAATTCCGACGGACAAAGTGCCACGCATGCTCAGATCAAATTACGAGACAAAGCTATTGGCTACTAGCCTCTACGTAGTTCCGTCGTAGGCAACGAACGTCACCACGTTCAGAATGATCAGATTTTCCGATAACTTTGACCGACCGTGTGTATGCAACACCAGTGTCGGACAAAATCCGTCGGAAAAAATCTGACAGATTCTGTGGTCGGAATTTCCGACCGCGTGTACGGGGGCTTAGAGATTTTGTTTCCAAAAACCCATGGGCATGGCTTGATCCATGGACTGTTCACATTCTGAGTACACATGAATAAATACGTATGTCTGTCAACACCAGCCTTTCCCAATTTCTTTTGGCCCAGGGGAACCCCTAAAGTAGTAGGGATCCCTACTAAAAGCAAATGATCAGGTGTCAATGGCAAAAATGCCTCCTACATTGGTGGTTAGTAGGAAGAATGCAACTCTTATCGGCAGCTAAAAATATAATTGGGACATGCTGTTGGCTCTGCCAAGTAGCTATAATGGCACCATCAGGTCAATCAGTCAAGACTGAAGGAACCTCTGGAAACCTCCGCAGGAACTGGTTGAGAATGGCTGGCCTAGGCAATGGAAAATGTAAACGTGAAAAACATGAGTGCATGAAAAAAGCATACAACTGTAAAACACGACATAACATCTCATGACTTCCTTTACTTGAGAAAGCTAGTGTAGTTCAAACAACTGAGTGCCACAGAGATATTACAACACAATCCTCTCTTCATTCTGCTCTCTCTCGTTACCCCAGAGATATTTTCCACTACAAATCAATATATTGTTGGAAAAAAATGTATGGAGTCTTACATACCGTATATACTCAAGTATAAGCCAACCCGAATATAAGCCGAGGCACCTAATTTTACCACAAAAAACTGGGAAAACTTATTGACTCGAGTATAAGCCTAGGGTGAGAAATGCGCAGAAAAGAGGGTCAACAATGCCCATTTGCAGCCTCATTGTGCCCATTTGCATGCCTCACTGTGCCCTTTTGCATGCCTCACTGTGCCCATTTGGTAGCCATAGGTCCCCTGAACCTCAAACTTGGTAGTTAAGGGTTCCTAGATGCCCCCTAGCTGCAGCCAATTTGGGGTCTCTGGACCCAAAGGGTCCTGAAATGACATTGCTGCAGGTGGACACTGTTGACCGACTTTGGGGCCCTGTATCTCGGGGCCACTTGGTGCTAGGAACCCTAAATTTTGATATGTTCTAGTGTTGGTTCCACCAAATTTGGGGTTCCTAGCACCAAGTCGCCCCGAGATACGGGGGCCCCAAAGTCGGGTCGGAAAATGTCAAGCACTTTTCTGCAGCAGAGAATGACATTTTCCGACCCGACTTTGGGGCCCCGTATCTCGGGGCCACTTGGTGCTAGGAACCCCAAGGATATGTTGTAGTGTTGGTTCCACTAGGTTTGCACACCAAATTTCCTAGATATAGAGCCCCAAGGTCGGGTTGGAAAATGTCATTCTCTGCTGCAGAAAAGTGCTTGACTCGAGTATAAGCCGAGGGGGGCACTTTCGGCACAAAAAAACTCTTATACTTGAGTATATAGGACCTTATTTTCACATGTAAATTCAATGTAATTACTGTCTTCATGCCATGCTAACAATGTTCATTTCACCCACAGTTCTGAACTACAATGTACTGGTTACTGGAAGCCCAAAGACTATTACTGCCAGTCTGCAGTTGTACATTTTTGTATACTCAAATGTACAGTATGTTCTAGTAGCACATTACCACGACTCTGTACTTTTATCAATAAAATAATGCTTTAGTACAACATTTTGGCTTAAAATAAACCTGGCACAAACCAGACTGAGAATATGCATAATATGACTTTACCCTTACCGTGAAAACCATGTCAAACAATCACTCAATTCAGAGATATAGGCAGCTGAAATAATATGTAAATTCTGACTTTTTTTGTATGACCTCATTAGGCCCCGTCCCCTCCATCCTGAACCTCACCATTAGTGAATGAGGCCAGTCATGACCAATAGGGAGGCTTGGAACATAAAAAGGGGTAGGGCAAGCTTGATTTTGACAGGAAAAATTGGGGTATGAATAAAACCTCAGCATTCCAAATCTCTACATACTGACAGTTTTAAAATTGTTTCTTCACTTTGATTTTATTAGCAAATAACTGCAAGAACAGCTGACATCCTCAAACATATCCGGAGGCTCCTCATTACTTCTGCCAGCCCACCTCCACCAATGTAATACATCCACGAAGAAAGCAGAAGGCCTCTTACTAACACATTTATATTTTTATTTAGATGTAGAACACCACATGTTTTCGGCCATCATACAAAGAGCAAGCAGTGTTGTGTGTGACATCTGCTTTTCTCTCTAATGGAATGTACAGTATTGTTAAGTATATTTTCATATAAATCTGTTTAAATTTTCATTTATCAACTCTGTAGCAAGTTTACTTCAAAGCAAAGATCTGAAGGGGGTAGTATTCCTTATACTGTATATACTCGAGTATAAGCCGACCTGAATATAAACCGAGGCACCTAATTTTACCACAAAAAACTGGGAAAACTTATTGACTCGAGTATAAGCCTAGGGTGAGAAATGCGCAGCTACTGTAAGTGAAAAAGAGGGTCAACAATGCCCATTTGCAGCCTCACTGTGCCCATTTGCAGCCATAGGTCCCCTGAACTTGGTAGTTAAGGGTTCCTAGATGCCCCCTAGCTGCAGACAAAATTTGGGGTCTCTGGACCCAAAGGGTCCCAAAATGACATTGCTGCAGATGGACACAGTTGACCGACTTTGGGGCCCTGTATCTCGGGCCACTTGGTACTAGGAACCCCATTCAACCAATTTGGATAACCAATTTGGATATGTTGTAGTGTTGGTTCCACTGGTTTTGCACACCAAATTTGGAGTTCCCCCAAAATCGGGTCGGAAAATGTCAAGCACTTTTCTGCAGCAGAGAATTACATTTTCTGAGCGACTTTGGGGCCCTGTATCTCGGGGCTACTTAATGCTAGGAACTCCAAATTTGGTGTGCAAACCCAGTGGAACCAACACTACAACATATCCAAATGCGCTTATACTCGAGTATATACGGTACTTCAGTAAAATTGTGAAGCTGATACACAAGCTGAACTTAAAAATATTGTGTTTCTTCTGGTAAAAACAAAAAAAAAAAAACTTTACCTGTTTATTAGCTATTTTTATTGATGTGATAATGCAGCACCATGTCAAGCTGGTAGTTATGACCATGGCTTTTTTTTCAGCAGGAACGTGGGGGGAACACAGTTCCAGCACCTCCAGCACTGAATGTATTTTATGGCAAGGAGTGCTGGAGGGTCTATTGATGCTGCCTGCTGGGGGATCTATTGTCGCTGGTGGGGATCAATTTTTGTGTGGGGGTCTATTGTTGCTGGGGGGCTTATGTTGCTGGGAGGGATCTACTGTTGAGGGAGAGGTCTATTGCTGCTTGCTAGGGAAGGGAGTGTCACCGCTCCAGGAGGATCGTCTAATAACAAAGCTCTCCACCCAGCTAAAGAAGCCACAGGTGCTGACAAAGCATGTAGCAATAAATGAAGAATAGTACTGGACAGCCGCACTCCGAAAAAAGCCTTTTATTCAAAAAAACACAAAATCCAAAATTGCATGTCACAGCAGAACAAGAAAGCTGACGTGTTTCGCACTACACACAGTGCTTAATAATAGCTTATGATTAAGCACTGTGTGTAGTGCGAAACGCGTCAGTTTCTTGTTCTGCTGTGACATGCAATTTTGGATTTCTTGTTTTGTTTTAAAAAAGGCTTTTTTTCTGAGTGCGGCTGTCCAGTACTATTCTTCATTTATTGCTGCTTGCTGCTGGAGGGTCTATGGATGCTGGCTGCTGGGTGATCCGTTGTTGCTGCTGGGGTCTATTGTAGCTGGGGTTGTATTTTGTTGTGGGGGTCAAATGTTACTAGGGGGATCTATTGTTGTGTGAGGAATCTATTGTTGCTGGGGGGGTCTAATGTTGCTGGGATGGGGTCTATCAAATTCCATACAAACTACTTAGTAGCAAAACATGATACTTGGTTGTGTATTCTCTAAAAGAGCGGTACAGGGAGGTGGGTAGGGGTGGAACCAAGGGACGGTGCTCAGAGGTGGGTGCAGAGACAAAGGATGACTCAGAAGGGGGGGGGGGGTTCCTGCACCTATTCTCTGAGAAAAAAAGTCCTAGTTTTGCCAATGTGGACCTTCTATCCCCATTTTTAAAGGATACCCAAGAGTAATAGTAGGTGTACCCAAGAACTGTAGACTGGCAACTGGTTCACGATAAAGCAGGACACCAAAGGGCAGATCAAACCTAGGAGTTGGATCTGTGATGTTAAAATCACGCTGAACTACTATCAAAGAGGAATGTATCTTGTTAGAGCAGCTGAATATATTAATGAGCAGGTGAGACAGCCAGAGCCTATAGCACTCAGTTCTGTGCAGGAACAAGGTAATAACAGAGCACATGATGTGGAACTTCAAGAACTTCAAGAACCAGAATAGCTTTTGGATGTTATAAATGTAGATCTACGAGTAAAATATTGGCCTGGCTACTGTTCTGTGAGACTACAAGTAACAGCTTGCCTGCTGGTTTGTGGAACCATAAGTCTTTTACTGATTAACTGTGACACACACCATCACACATGCACAAGAGTTGTATCAACAGTGGCCACCCAATGGCCAATGAAGGAGGAAACTGGGTACAGAAGAAAGATCAGAGAAGATGTCAGCCATGGTTACAAAATGGCAGCTGTCATTGTTGGTGGGGGACAAAGGCAAATATAAGGTAGCAATAATGTGAAAGTATGTTGTATATACTTCAACTTATGGCCAGTCAGGGCCATCTTTAATATTGATTGGACCCTGGGCAAAACTTTTCTCCCCCCCATGCAGTTTTGCTCTCCACCTGCTCTGAGACATACAATAAATAGCAGCTAGACCAAAATCAGTTTACTGAATCAGATCAGGCAGCTATTGCGAATGGTTGCCAGAGGTTACAGTGTATCCCTACCGCTTACTGACTGGTTGCTAGAGGTTACAGCACACATTACGGCTCACAGATTAGTTGCTAGAGGTTACAGCACATGATTTCTGCTTGTTGATTGGTTGCTAGAGATTACTGTGGATATGACCTCAGGAGGGCATGATATACATATGAATGCCGCCGGCCACCGCTATTTACATATGAATGCCACCACTATTTACATATGAATGCCAGTAATTTACATGTAAACACAGGGTCTGCAGGTGAGGCATCTGTACACAAGCATTTCACACTGAGATATTGGGACACAGCACAGGACTAAAACCTCAAGGGATGAGGGAATTTAACCAGGATAGTTGGCAAGTATGAGGCAGCTGCTTTGGGCCCCACAATAATGACAGGGCCCAGGGCAGCTGCCCCTTTTGCCCTGCCTTAAAAACGGTCCTGTGGCCAGTGCGCATGAAACGCCCCACCACCATTACCATTAAGCATAGGTGAATGTATGCAATACCCTGCTACTGATTCATTCCACAGATCTGTGCTTTGTGATCCTCTCCTGCTGCTTCTTGAATAATATCCAATTCAATCACCAATCACCAAAGGGCAGCTCTTACATGAAGAAGCAAAGCCTTGCACCTCTATCAGGTTGGCTCCTTTTACACAGAAAAACACTGTAGGGCAAGATAGGGCAAGTCAGTAATTGGGAAAGTTCTTCAACAGGGAGGCTGCACGTAAAACTGATGGCTAGTACTGTGCCCTCTACTTGTTATTTTGGGCCCAGATCTGACAGTTAAGGCCTTCTTTAAAGCTGAACTCTAGGTAGATATAAAAGACACAAAATAATGCAGCTTTGTGATCATTCAATAAATGTTTTTCTTAAATGCAAGTAAGTACCTGAATGTGACCTGGCATCAGCCTCTTGTAACCCCTGTATAGCAGATCTGGAGTGTGAGAAGAAGACACACTACAAGAAGGGAATCCGTTTGTGTGCTGCCAGGAAGCATGCTAATTGGACGAGACAGCAGAGTGACAGAGAGATTAACACACCACTGTGCTTCTTTTCTTTTTATTGTCCAATTACTGGGTGAGACGGGTCAGTGAACACCTGGGCTCAGAGGAAGTGGGTTGAATGATGCTGACCATCAGACTGAGGGCATCTAGCAGAAGAATAAAGTACTGCTTGTGAAAGCTCTAGATTGAAAGTGAATATCGCAGCAAAAGCTTGTTTTATTATTTTTTCTTTTAGCGGGCTATTATTTTGATATTGTTGTTTTTGGCTGGATTTAGGCTTTAATCTGAGTTTGACTAATCTAAATTTGTTAAAACTGCTGAAAATAGAGACTGCACTTGTCTGGTGCTTTTTAGCAAAATACTTGCTTAGAAGTAAAAAAAATCTAATTTGCACTTAAAGGTAAGTAAGTGTACATTGTATGGGTGTTACATAACATTGTATGCCAAAAAGCTTTGTTATTGCTCTCAATAATTGTATTTTCTATGAACAAAATGAGAATTTCAGAAAAGTGAGAATCAATAGTGCTATGTGCAGAAATCATCTAACTGTAGCAGAGTGTAAAATAATCTGAAAGCCTAGAAGAGGGATGAATGATCACAGCCTGGCAGGAATGCTGCTGGAAATACAGTATGTGTATATATATATATACTCTTGTAAATACAGTATATGTGTGTGTATATATATATATAATATATATATATATATATATACACACACATATACTGTATTTACAAGAGTATATATATATATATATATATATATATATATATATATATATTTTTTTTTTTTAGCAGGTAAAATAAGTATTGTACACGTCACCATTTTTCTAGGTAAATATATTTCTAAAGGTGCTATTGACATGACATTTTCACCACATGTCGGTAACAACCCATGAATGAATCAGTGACTTGTATAGCGCTACCTATGCAGACTGAATCGCCTCATACATATAAAGAAACCAAAACAAATAAGTTTAGAAATGAAGTCCTGTGTAATAAAATGGAATGACACAGGGAAAACGTATTGAACACGCTATATGAAATGTATTTAATACTTGGTACAAAATCCTTTGTTGGTAATGACAGCTTAAAGATGCCGCCTGTATGGAGAAACTAGTCGCATGCATTGCTCAGGTGTAATTTTGGCCCATTATTTCACACAAACCGTCTCCAAATCTTGAAGGTTCCATGGGCCTCTTCTATGAACTCTGATCTTTAGTTCTTTCCATAGATTTTCTAGGTGATTGGCTGGGCCATTCTAGCAGCTTTATTTTCTTTCTTTGAAACCAACTAATAGTTTCCTTTGTGTTTGGAATCACTGCCTTGCTTGAATGTCCACCCTAGTTTCATCTTCATCATCCTGGTAGATGGCAGATTTTTTATCGAGAATGTCTTGGTACATTTTTCCATTCATCATCTTCCTTCAACGATATGAAGTTTGCCAGTACCGTATGCTGAAAAAACAGCCCCACACCATGATGTTCCCAACTCCAAACTCCACTGTTGGTATGGGGGTGTTTTTGGGGTGATGTGCCATTTGACTTCCAAACACGGTGTGTATTATGGCATCCAAAGAGTTCAATTTTGGTCTCATCTGACCAGACTATATTCTTCCAGTATTTTACAGTCTTATCTAAATGTTGTGCAGAAAACTTTAAAGGAGCTTCAACATGCTTTTTCGTCAGCAATGGAGTCTTGCATGGTGAGCGGGCATACAGACTTCTGCAGCAATGCTGGCAGTACCCGTACGTCTATTTTCCAAAGACAACTTCTGGATATGACGCTGAGCACATGCACTCAATTTCTTTGGTCAACCATGGCGAGGCCTGTTCTGAGTGGAACCTGTCCTGTTAACCCACTGTATGGTCTCAACCACCGTGCTGCAGCTAAGTTTCAGGGTCTTGGCAAACTTCTTATAACCTAGGCCAGTGATGGCGAACCTTGGCACCCCAGATGTTTTGGAACTACATTTCCCATGATGCTCAACTACACAGCAGAGTGCATGAACATCATGGGAAATGTAGTTCCAAAACATCTGGGGTGCCAAGGTTCACCATCACTGACCTAGGCCATCTTTAAGTAGAGCAACAATTCTTTTTTTCAGATCCTCAGAGAATCTTTTGCCATGAGGTGCCATGTTGAACTTCCAGTGTCCAGTATGAGAGAGTGAGAGCGATAACACCAAATTTAACACAACTGCTCCCCATTCACACCTGAGACCTTGTAACACTAACAAGTCACATGACACCGGGGATGGAAAATTACTAATTGGGCCCAATTTGGACATTTTCACTTAGGGGTGTACTCACTTTTGTTGCCAGCGGTTTAGACATTAATGGCTGTGTGTTGAGTTATTTTGAGGGGACAGCAAATTTACACTGTTATACAAGCTGTACACTCACTACTTTACATTGTAGCAAAGTGTAATTTCCTCAGTGTTGTCACATGAAAAGATAGAATAAAATATTTACAAAAATGTATATATATAAAACATAAGCTATTTTGTAATTCAATGTTATTGAAAAAACTTCCTTTGTAAAACTAAAACCTCATGCACTTTGGGCACTAAGAATGCTGCTTATACAGCCTGTAGAAACCACTCTATGTTATCTTAGGTATCCATGCATATTTGGCCATTTACAAACATATTTGTAAAGGAGCATATACAGACTCAAAGAAACCCTATCAGAAGTGCATTTTTAAGAGCAGGTTTCGGGCATAAAAAACTCTGGACGCACCTAAACGTGGCGTTTAGGTGCATCAAGCACTTTTAGGTGTACATTTTTCTAGTGTTTTGAAGAAAAACGCTTATAAATGCGAATGCATCTAAACGCATGTACGATATGTTCCATAGGAGTGTTTTATATGCTGCTTTTTTGTCTGCCAGCAGTTCTTGAATTTTTTTTGCTGCCTAGTGTGCATGGACACTAAGTACAGAAAGCCCCAGCATTTGCATTTAAAATGCCTTCTTCATACTTTAGTTTAACTACTTCCGGACTGCCCACCGCACATATACTGCGGCAGGGCGGCACGGCTGCGCAAAACAACGTACCTGTACATCGTATGCAACTTCCGGGTCTGGGGTGTGCGCGCACGCCACCGGCGTCCCGCTCCTGCTGTGATTGGACACAACGTACCTGTACGTTGTATGCAACTTCTGGGTCTGGGGTGTGCGCGCACGCCACCGGCGTACCGCTCCTGCTGTGATTGGACACAGCAGGAGATAATCAGCGGCTGATTGCCCCTGATGTTAACCCCTTCCCTTTCAGTGTCATTTATACAGTGACAGTGCATTTTTTTAGCACTGATTACTGTACTGGTGTCACTGGTCTCCAAAAAGTGTCAGATTTGTCCGCCGCAATGTCACAGTCCTGCTAAAAACTGCTGATCACCACCATTACTAGTAAAAATAAAAATAAAAAAGCCATAACAATATCCCATAGTTTGTAGATGTGATAACTTTTGGGCAAACCAATCAATATACGCTAATTGGTAATTTTTTTTTTTACCAAAAATATGTATTTAAGGGGGTAAAACCTTCAGGGGCTGAAGTGGTTAATAAAGCAGAAACTCCCTCAGAAAAGAGAAGTCCCGCTGGTTAAATCCCTCCCGCTAGCCTGCAAATGACTTGCAGGTGCCCACTCCCACTTCCACAATGAAGTCCCTTCCCTGGTCCTATCCCCTCCCACAGTCTCCTACGAGGCTTCATGGCCATTCACACAGCCTCGAGAAAACTCATGCATTCGTATCCAAGGTGGTGGTGCCGGGGATTGGCAGAGGTAACAACAACCGGCTGTGGGAAAACAGAGCGGGACCCCAGGCACTGGTATTGGTAGCTGCTGAAAAAAAAAGTTTCTCTTTAAAGCCTTGATGCCCTGGGCTCATAGGAAGTGGATTGACACTAGGCATTATTTAACCTGAAATAGGAGCAGCTCTGGACTTTAGAGAAAATAGTCTGCCGGGGACAGCACCAGAGAGCAGGTGAGCACAGAAGGAAGGACTGTTTTTTTTATTTCAGAAAAGGGCCTTTCCAATCCAAGTGCATGCATCATTCTGTTTTTAGCCCTGATGAAGGGGAGTGCTGAGCCCCTGAAAAGCGTTGGTTGTTACAAAATAAAAATCTGTAAAAAAGCATGTACAAGCTGGTGTGGCTTCAACAAACAAACTCCTCTGGGGGTCAAGCAAGACCCCACAGTTGCTGGTGAGCAACCTCTAGGACCACAAACCCTCCATCCCATTAAAACGCATCCGCATAAGGTTCAGGGCTCCTACATCACCAAGATTTTTATTTTAGCAGGCCAGGGCAGTATTGAGAAGAATGAAAAAAAAAAAGTGCCTCTAAGTGCAGAAGTACAACTTTATATTCCCAAAAGGGTTAAAAACACTTACAAAAGGGTGGATGGGTAGGAGCTCATCATATTAGTAGGCAGGTGGTCCGGCGTTCTGGTAGTCCCAAGGAGTTTTAGGGATATCCGGAGGTGCAGGGGCATTGCTAGGTCTACAAAAGATCCGGCGCTAGAGCCCATAGCAGCGTAGTAAAGAAAGTCATATGCTTGGGCGGGCATACACATGTATATACAGTAATATACGTGTGTGTATATATCCCCAGAGAGCCCCCCATTTACATCAGGATCCCCAGAGAGCCTCTCCCTTAAATCAGGGTCCCCAGAGAGCCTCCCCCTTAGAATCAGGGTCCCCAGAGAGCCTCCCCCTTGCATCAGGGTCCCCAGAGAGCCCCCCACTTACATCAGGGTCCCCAGAGAGCCCCCCTTACATCAGGGTCCCCAGAGAGCTCCCCCTTACATCAGGGTCCCCAGAGAGCCTCCCCCTTAGAATCAGGGTCCCCAGAGAGCAGGGGCGTTGCTAGGTCTACAAAAGATCTGGGGCTAGAGCCCATAGCAGCGTAGTAAAGAAAGTCATATGCTTGGGCGGGCATACACATGTATATACAGTAATATACGTGTGTGTATATATCCCCAGAGAGCCCCCCACTTACATCAGGGTCCCCAGAGAGCCTCTCCCTTAAATCAGGGTCCCCATAGAGCCTCCCCCTTAGAATCAGGGTCCCTAGAGAGCCTCCCCTTGCATCAGGGTCCCCAGAGAGCCCCCCACTTACATCAGGGTCCCCAGAGAGCTTCCCCTCCCCTTGGGGACCACTGAAGAGACTCTGGGCCCCAGATTCGGGGCTATAGCCCCAAAAGCCACCCCCTAGCGACGCCACTGCGGAGGTGTAATTCTATGGTAGCATATTCTGATGTGGCCAGCAGATGGAAGCCACAACTCTCCTGGATACTGGGAAGACAGCTAGGCTGTATTAAAAAAAAAAAACATCTAACCTAGAACAGGGCTTTCAAACACATTGAGCCATATAGAGTTTGTAGTTGCCCAGTATAATAAGATACTCCTGCTCAGCGTCAGTGTCCATGAGATTATTTTACAGTTATGTTTTTAAGTTACAATATACAAGAGCTGAGCCCTATGTGGCCATGCCCTGCTAGGCCATGTTTGTACTCTCAGAATTTTTATGGCATCATAGGAATCAAGGAACAAACAATAGCCTGGCACATATATCAGTATCAGGTGTCAAGTAGTAAGTGTACAAAAATGCTGAGCATAGCAGAATATTTCCCTGCTGTTAGAGGCAGATGCGTTCAGTATATGCTGACTATTCATAAGAGTATATATTCATGGTTGTGGCCACAAATCCAATATATACCAGCTAAGCACTTACTATAATAATACAAGCGTATTAATGTAACTGATAAGGCTTTTACTTGCACGTGTATTGATTTGCTGCTTTCAGGGAAGAAATGAAGGGCTGGGACGTGGGAGCCTCTGAAACTGATGCAAGACATATTGAGGCCTGTTCCTTAAATTACCTTAATAAATCAATGCTGAGTACTGTTTATGCTCCAATTATATTGGTATAAGTATATCACCCTAATTTTGCTTCATCTCTATTATTAATGAGCTCCACAGTCTTTTTAGAGACCAATTAGTTTTATACGGTACAGTAACATGTGTGTTAAATCCCATATTACTGTGCATTGTCTTAAAGCAGCCTATTGAAATGAATGGGTTGCCCATGTGCACTGCTGTGCCAAAAATCAGACGTAACGCAACGCACTACCATGACCTGTGGCATGCTTGTACATTTCCTTATTACAGTGGGGTGCCATTCAATATTAAAGAGGAAGTAAACCCTGGTGGGTTTTACTTCCTCGTTATTTCCCTGCAAAGGTAAAGCATAATGGACTACTATGCATCACTTACCTGACACCGAAGCCCGCGCTGTCGCCATTGTCCCCACGAGCAGGGAGCTTCCATCTTTACCCCTCTTCCTTCTGGGGCCGCGAACTCCGGCTCTGTGACTGGCCGGAGTCGCGTGAAGTCACTCCAGCGCATGCGCACGGGAGCCGCCAGTCACGGCATGACCCCTATTAGAAACGGCACGATGTGCTCTTTCTAAAGGGTGCATGCGCTGATGACATCAGCGCATGCGCCGTAGTCATCGGCGCTCGTCTTTTTTGTAAATATCTCCTAAATATTTCAAGCACCTACAGGTAAGCCTTAATATAGGCTTACCTGTAGGTAAAAGTGGTTGTACAGGGTGTACAACCACTTTAACTCAACAATGCATGCAGAGTGCATCACAGTAACACATGCGTTACTGCAATGTGGAAGTGTAGATGGTCTCTGTTGAAGGATAAGATATAGATTCCTGAATGTAAGGCTGGCCATACATTATATAATTTTCTTATTCAGTTTCCTTTAGATTTACCTTCAACTATGTAGTGCAAGGGCCTGCCCAATTGCATACAAATTGCAAGTGTTTAGGTTTGACCTCATATTATATTGTTTTGGTAAATCTAAAGGAAAGTTGAACCAGAATATTGTATAATATATGGCCAGTCTTAGTGTCCCTGAGAGTTTGTTTAACCGCTTGCTGACTGTATACAGTAGATATACGGCGGCAAGGTGGCTCCCCTGGACAGGATCATGTACCTGTACGTGATCCTGCACTACTAGGGGTCTGGGAGCCAATCAGCGGGTCCAACGGACGAGATGTCTGCCGGGACCAACACAGGCAGAACGGTGGTCTGCCTATGTAAACAAGGCAGATCCCCATTCTGTGAGAAGGGAAGGTTAAGATCCTGTGTACCTATAAAGCAGGAACACGGATCTCTGTCTTCCCATAGGAAAAAGCACCCCCCCCCCCACCACACACACACACACAGTTAGCAAGCACTCTCTATGCACACATTTAACCATTGCACTTTGATCGCCTCTGATGGTATCCCCTTTCCTGCCAGTGTCATTAGTACAGTGATAGTGCATATTTTTGTCACTGATCACGGAATTAGTGTCACTGGTCTCCAAAAAGTGTCACTTAGTGTCCGATTTGTCCACCACAATATCGCAGCCCCGCTATAAGTCGCTGATCGCGCCATTACTAGTAAAAAAAATTTAGAAAATAAAAATTCCAGTATATATCCCATAGTTTGTAGACGCTATATATATATATATGTATATATATATATATATATCTTTTGTGCAAACCAACCAATGTTCGCTTATTGGGATTTTTTTTTACCAAAAATATGTATCAGATTATTGGCCTAAATTTATGAAGAAATTTGATTTTTTAAATTTTTTTATTGGATATGTATTATAGCAGAACGTAAAAAATGTATTTATTTTTTCAAAATTGTTGCTCTTTTTTTGTTTATAGTGCAAAAAAAAAAAAAAAACGCAGAGGTGATCAAATACCACCAAAAGAAAGCTCTATTTGTGGGGAAAAAAAGGGACAATTTTATTTGGGTACAGCGTCGCACGACCGCACAATTGTCAGTTAAATTAACGCAGTGCCGGATCGCAAAAAATGGCCTGGTCATGAAGGGGGGTTAACCTTCTGGAGCTTAAGTGGTTAAACCTGCATTTGGGGGCAGTAATAACACATGATTTAGCTCTGTTTTTACTGTTCCCCAACTGTCCTCCCTTTAGGATGCAAAGACAACAGATGGAAGTGTTCACATGCCTTGACAGTGATGCTTTGCGGTTGTGGCAAAAGTTATTCACTCATCACACTCATCAGGTAGCACTAGGGTTGCCACCTTTTCTTCAAGCCAAACCCGAACACTTTGGCGGCACGGGGCAAGTATTTATTTTTTTGCAGTAAACACTATAGGATTATAAAAGACCTGGGACACATTTGGGTGCCCCAAGGAGAGCTAGTGGGCGTGGCCAAATTGCTCTTGCTGACATCATCACCCCACCCTTCAGTGATGCCGAACCTGCCCCCAAACAGCAGCCCACAGCGGCAACAGATTTGTGTATGACTATCTCGGTTACTTGGGGAGCCACAGACTGGTCTAAATAATGTATCCGGGTTTCAGGAGAACTGAAACCCGGACACATGATTCAAAAACCCAACTGTCCGGGTGAATCCTGGACAGGTGGCAACCCTAGGTAGCACTGCCATTAAATGTGACCCATTCAAGCAAATGGGGCTGCTCTGCAACCGCCCTGCAACTGTGTGCAGTGCAGTGATGCAGTATTTACAGGGTTAAAACAGGCAGCGAGGAAGCAACATATCTCCTCCTAACCACCCTACAAACAACTCTGTAAAGCAATCTGAACACAAATCACTTTTCAGAGGTTCAGCAATTTTGCCACACATATAAACATAACCTTTCTTTTGATCCAGGGAGTCGGAATCACTTATTGTAAAGATTTTGGTGTATTCTGGTGGCATTTAGGGAAGCTCATAAGAGAGCCTCCTGCCTGACAAGGAGACATTCAAGGCCTGGCTGAGATATGAAACTGTGCATTCACATATAATATACAGTAATATTGAAGTTTCTGGCATTGGTACGAAGGTACATGGAATACACTACAGATTTACAAATCAAATTGTGCAGCAATCGCATGTGTGGTATGACACAGCTGCTTGATATTTACAATGCTTTTTCTGCTTTGAACATACAAAAAAAAATGTCTGCAGTCTACAGAAAGAAAGCATTTTACCTTGCCAGGGTACATCACAGTGCATTAGTTAAAACACAAAAAAAAAAAAAATACTAACAAATGCAATACTTTGCCTAGAAAACCTCTGGTTACAAAGGCCTAATGTTACAGTACCTACTCTTCTAGTATGTCCAGGATTTATAGGATAACCTGTATCTTAAGGATTTCCAGGGTACCTGTTTGTGTGCATGGCAGTATGTGTCGGAGCACATTGACGATGCTGACCAGGAGGGTATGTAAACACCAGTCTTTGAAATGCCCAGTACTGAGTCTGAGGTTAGATTGCTATAACCACTTTCCGTCCAGGCCAATTCTGGCATCCCTCTCCTAAATGACTTTTAGCAGAGGCCCTAGAGAATAAAATGGTGGGCATTGCATATTTTTATGTAACACAATATTTGCGCTGGGGTTTTTCAAAAGCAAATAAAACACAACATAATACCTAATTGTTTGGTAGAATATAAAAGATGATGTTACGCTGAGTAAATAGATACCAAAAATGTCATGCTTTAAAATTGCATCTGCCTGCGGAACGGCACCTAATTATGGAACCTAAAAGTCTCCATTGGCAAGTCTTTAAAAGCCTTTACAAGTTACCAGTTTAGAGTTACACACAAGCTCTGGCGCTAAAATAATTACTCTCGCTCTGACGTTTGCGATGATACCTCATGCGGTTTGCGGTGTTGTGATCGCTGTTTACATATGCATGGGGGACCTACGTGCACATTCGCATTTGCGCATGAGCACGGGGGAACGGGGCGCTTTAACCGCTTCAGATCCATGCTATTGCCGAATGACAGCTACAGCGTGGACCTACTTTGCCGGGAGGGCATCAATAGATGTCCTCCCATGCTCGAGTGGCCTGTGCGCCCCCTGCAGAACGCACGCGGCGCGCTCTGTGATCAGCGAGTCTATGAGACTCGCTGGATCACAGATCGGAATAAGGGGTCGATTCTGACCCCTTACCACGTGATCAGCTGTCTGCCAATGACAGCTGATCATGTGATGTAAACAGAGCCGGTAATCAACTATTTTTTCTCCTCACGCTGATAGTGTGAGGAGAAAAAAAAGCCGATCACTGGCGGCTGTCAGAGGGACATTGGTCCCGATCAAGGAAAGCAGCCGCCAGCTCATCTGTGCCCACCTGTGCCACCTGCCAGTGCCACCTACCAGTGCTGCCTACCAGTGCCCACAGTGCCACCCATCAGTGCCAACAGTACCACCTATCAATGTCACCAATCAGTGCCTCATCAACAGTGCTGCCCATCAGTGTCACCTACCAGTGCCCATCAGTGCCACCTATCAGTGGTACCTATCAGTAACACCTATCAGTGCCCTTCAGCGCCATCCACCATTGCCACCCATCAGGGCCCATCAGTGCCATCTTATCAGTGGCCATTAGTGCTGCCTTATCTGTGCCCATCAGTACAGCCTTATCTGTCCCCACCCATCAGTGTTGCCTTATCTGTGCCAATCAGTGCCCATCAGTGCAGTCTATCAGTGCCCACCAGTGCAGCCTATCAGTGCCCACCAGTGCAGCCTATCCATATCGCCTCATCAGCGCATATCAATGAAGGAGAAAAATTACCTGTTTGCAAAATTTTATAACAAGCTATGAAACATGATTTATTTATTTTTAAAATTTTCCTTTTTTTTGTTTGTTTAGCAAAAAATAAAAACCCCAGTGGTGATTAAATACCCCCAAAAGAAAGCTCTATTTGTGTTAAAAAAAAATGAAAAAATGTAATTTGGGTACAGTGTTGCATGACCACGCAATTGTCATTCAAAGAGTGACAGTGCTGAAAGCTGAAAATTGGTCTGGGCAGGAGGAGGGGGGGGGGGGGGTCTTTTTCTTTTTTCAACTTTATTGCTATTACAAGGGATGATCAACATACCTTGTAATAGCATGGGCTGTGACAGGTCCTCTTTATGAAGTGATCTGGAGTCTATTAGACCCCAAATCTCTCCTCTGGCCTCCAATGCAGCCGATCAGACACAGATCAGTCTGATTGGCTGCTTCCCTGGCCTGTTTCTGACATCACACAGTGAGAGGAACAACATCTATTTCTATCACTGTGTGCCTAGAGCTGGATGCCGATCGCACGGGAGAGCCTGGTAAAGGTGGCAGGAGGGGGGGTGGAATCCCCTTTCACCATCTGTAAAAGTAATCCAGTGGCTTGTTAGCTGCTCGGATTACTTTTACTTTGTGCAGAATCACTGGCCTAACAAAATGATATCTCAATCAATGCTACAGCTGCAGCGATGACCAAGATATCACCCTTCCCGTCCGAGGATGTTTATAAATGTACGGTGGATGGGAAATGGATAATAATGAACCTGCTATTGCTTGCCTGTTGACAACCCAGATTGCCTGACCTGATAACTCTCTTGTCTTTCTCAACCACTGCCTGGACCTAACTTCTCTCTCTTGCTCACCATGTGCTTCGACCTCTGCCTGGACCTGACCACTCTCTTGCCTGCTACCTGAAAATGACTACTCTTTTGTCTACTGCTTTGTGAGCAGCCTTCAGACCATCGCCTTTCTGTCCTACAATCCCTTAGTGAGGCAATCCTGAGAGCCAAACCTGATGCAGCAAAGGTAACTGCAGCACATTATGATTTAGAACCCACCACAACTTGCAGGGTGCTCTGTCACTTAGATTCTGTGCCTCGAGTGAGCTTGTGTCTTCTGCCAAAGGGTACCATAACAGTAAGACACAGCCCTGCAGCTGGCCTGCTGGAGGCAGCTCTCAACCTACTCAATTCTGCAAGCAGAATTTTGCACCCAAGATTTTTGTACAAGAGGTCCATAGGGGGTTTTATCAGTTAAATGGTTACATTTAACCCCTGTCTGGTTCAGCTACAGCCTCTGCCGGTCCTTCAGTTGATTCTGCCTCATCTTTGCACTCTTTCGCAGCACTTGTCTACTCTACCTTTCTCTACAACCCAGGACCTTCACTGATGATCGTATAAGAATGGGCAACACAGTCCCCTCCTTCGGGGGGGGGGGGCGTCTCCAGCTTTCATATTTACTGGGGGGGCACATAGGGGGGGGACAGGGACAAAATTAGGGGGGCAACTATAAAATGCAATTTTACTACGATCCCCAGGGTGGCAGAAAACAAGAGATATATGTCACCAGCATACCAAGAAAATATAAGGGTCCAAAGCAGTGGGAGAACTATCAGGTTTGCAAAGGTTGTCTTGCCTCCGGGCCTTGGTGTTCTGCCACTGTGGTGTTCCCCAGCCTCCTCTTGCTGTCCTGCCCCTGCTATTGACAGTGTTGGTCTGGCATCTGTCTCCTTGGCAGTGGCAGCAGTCTATTAGGACCTAGGGCTGGTTACATTATGGGTGCATGCAGGGGAAGGCTGGCACTATTGGTTGTAGAGAGCCAAGCCCCCAGCTGGTCACCTAGCAGCAGTAATGCTGTATAACCTTCTCTGTTGACATGCTGATCAGGATGTGATCCAAGTGATGCTCCCAGTCAGATCTAATAAACACAGTATTTATTAGCATCAACAGTACAACCACATCCACCGTATGTTCAGCAGCCATGTGGGCTCTATGCCTGTAAGGTGTGGGCTTTGATCAATAAAATCACTATGATATTTAACACTAGGATTTAACTAGGAGAATCACCTGGATTGCATCACGATCAGCATGTCAGAGAAGGCTGCACTGCTGCTAAGCAACCTGCAGGGAGGTCAACTGTCTACAACCATTAGAGATGGGCTTGGGTGTGTTTGAAATCCCACATGCCCGATCCCACCAGGAAGCCGACACTGCACAAGGCTAATCACAGGCAGTGAGACATTCCTGATCTGTGCAGCTAAGGACCAGGAAATGTCTCACTGCCTGTGCTTAGCGCTGTGCAGTGTGGGCTTCCTGGCGGGGTCGGGCATGTTGGATTTTGAACATGCCCTGCCCATCTCTAACAACAAATTGTGCTGGCTCTCCTGTACATTAGCCCCATAAAGTAACCAGTACTGGGTTCCAACGTGCCGCCGCTGCCATGGAGACAGAGACCAGCGCTGTGAATAGCCAGGACAGGACAGCAACCCTGGTAGTTCACTGGTCCACACTGCAAGGATTCCCCCATCCACCTATAATGTGTAGATGGGAGAATTGGATCATTTTTTTTTTTTTTTTTTAATGCAACCTACTAGTTAAATTAAAAAAGTGGGGCTGCCTAAGTGCTAAGTGCCTAAGTGCTAAGACCTGCCATAGGCAGGTTAAATCTCAGCTGGTTCATCAGGAACTGGCTGAGGTTTGAACCATTAATGAGCAGGCTGAATGTACCAAGTTGATCGATCAAATTGGGAACAACCAGCCTGCCAGATACTCTTATGATTATCACTAGTGGTTGCTATAGCCACTAGTGATAATGACTGTTTGTTGGGAGAATACAATTGCTGGGCAGGAAGGATATTCCCCTTGTCACCACTGTCTGTGTTGATGGGGGAATCATGCAAGTTTCTTTCCTGCACTCTGTGGATGCAGGAAAGAAATTTGCTTAGTCTATTACCTGCCTAACTGAAAGTGAAAGTAAGTTGTGAAGGTCTTGAAAGAACAGGAGAGGGGAGGGACAGATGGTGGAGAGAAGAGATGGAGATAATGCAGTTCAGTGATTACAGTGTACTGCAGTGCACACACTTACCCACGCGTCCAGGCTAGAAGAATGCTCCCCCTCTCAATAGAGACTGTGTTACTCCAGCAGCGGCCTGAGTAAGATGTGGCACACCTGCTACGAATGCAAACAAAAAGACATTTTTGGGGGGGGGGCACATGGTGGGGCACAGCATAATTTTGGGGGGGTCAGGGCCCCCTCTGGCCCCCCTAGGGACGCCATTGCTGAACTGCAGCAGCTGGACCTAGCTCGACCAGCCTGGATCCCAGTGGAGCACTTTCATCAATGACAGGCTAACCATTGCCTCCTTTTGACCCCGGTAAGGAAGCCACTGTCATCTGCCAGCTTTCCCTGGCCCTGTTGACTTCCCCCACTAATGTTTCATTATTTTTTTGGGGGGGCACATTGGTGGGGCACAGCATAATTTTGGGGGGTCAGGGCCCCCTCTGGCCCCCCCCTAGGGACGCCATTGCCATTAATTTACACAGTGCTTTACAAATTTATTGTACATTCTCATCAGTCTCTGCCCTTAAAGAGCGTACAATCTAAGGTCCCTAACTCACATTTATACATTCACATACTAGGGCCAATGTATACAGGATCCAATTAACCTACCAGTACATTTTTGGAGTGTGGGAGGAAACTGGAGTACTCAGAGGAAACCCACACAGGCACAGGGAGAATATGCAAACTCCAGGCAAGTAGTGTCATGGTTGGGATTCAAACCGACGACCCTAGTTGTCAGGAATACCACATGGAGGTATCCTGCAAGGATGACCAGATCAGTGGGCTGTACCTTAAGAAATCAGGAATCAGGCTGAATGAAGTTAAATTAAGTTTATTATTATTAATAAGACACTTCCAACACCAATCCCAACACCAGTAAACCATAAACAATGTGAAGTAACAAAATTAATATAATAATGCAGAAACCCAAACGATTATCGAACTATGTAGAAAATGGAGGGAGCACACATAAGCAGGGCAAGGTCAGGGCTGAGACAAGAAACAAGGGAGCAGGGTATAGGGAGCAGGTCCCAGGATCAGGCACAGGAACAAGAAACAATGATCAGGCACAGGAGCCCGTACAGGAACCAGGATCACGTAGGGACATGGCATCACAGGAAGAACACTGAAGCACTGAACCTCAGTTTTGGATGGGCTTAATTACCTCCCAGCAGCCCATGTCAGGTGCAGCCTAATTGTTTGGAAAGCCTGGCTGCTAGGAAAAAACCTGGTGGCCACCGGAACTGCACCCTTCGACTCCTGAAACAACAGTGCCAAAAGCAGGTGACCCAGGTAATGACACTAGTGCTACTATCTAGCATGAATTGCACCTCTGGAGAGGTTGCTTTGCTCTCAGATTACTGTTGCTGGTTTTGTCTGCCCAACTCTGGAAGTCTCCTCTGCTTGAATGTAGAGAAGAAAGAAAATATTCCCCAAGCATACAATGACTTCCTAAATGTCTGGCAAAAAAGGAGCAGATACTCTCCCTCCACACTGCACCCATGACTGTATGAAAAAACACTTTATTGTCCAAACCCAAACTAGCTACTCTTAAGGAATATATTGGGGAGAACTTGAAGAAAAGCTTAATCTGGCTATCTGCATCCCTGGCAGAGGTGGGTATCTCTTTTGTTCATAGAAAGAATCACATCATGCATATGTTCATCAATTACTCAGCTCTTAACATGGTTACCATCAAGAACTGCTACCCTCTTGTCCTGACCTCTTTCAAAACTTTCAAACTTCCAGATTTGGACCTACAGTACATGGGACTTATTACTTATTAAGAATCCAAGATGGACATGAATGAAAGACCACTTTCGGTACCAAATTTGGGCACTTTGAATACCCTGTGATGGCCTTTGGCCACTACCACTATCCGACACAATCGGTAGCACTTACAGAAGATGTTAGGCCATCCCTATACTCACCAACTGTAGGTCAATCCATAAAAGTGTGAGTTTGAAAGAATGACCATCCAGTTTTTGGGCTTAATCATCTCCACCAAGGGCATTGCCATGGTTTGTTAAAAAAAAGGTCTTAGTGGTCATGGTCTTGGCCAGCTCCCTAGATAAGAGTTGGATCCAATGCATTCTGGGGTTTGCAAACTTCCACCACAGGTTCATTTGAGATTTCTCCGCCATCTACGCTCCCCTAATCCAGTTTACCAACTCACACATCTCCTCTTCTTGGTCACCTGAAGCCCCGTCTGCTATGGACAAGTTAAAAACATTATTTATCTCTGGTTTTAAAAAAAAAAAAAAAAAACGCTCCTCAAATGCCTATACACAAGATACAATAGACAGCAAACAGTGCTGTTCACACTATCAAAACATGAAGTGTTATCATTACATCGCTTCAAAATTGAAGCCCCATGTCAAGTCAGGAGGTGTTTGAAGCCTTTCAATGCTTCCCATTCAAGTCTATGGTAACACTTCACAAATGCTCTGGCAGGCAGTTCCAGTGCGGTTGCAGGCCGTTAAGATTAGTTAATTTACTGTAATGGAATAGGCATTTGCATGCAGGCAATAGCATTCAGGCCACAGGTTGAGCACCACTGTTTTAGCCCATAATATGAATTTTTGCGATATCTCAGGTTGTTAGAAATTATGCTTTCACAAGCAGTATAAATAAAGCTAGATTAGGCCAAATGTAACTCTTTTAAGTAAACAAGGTATAATAACTGACGAATGAGCATTTTGATTTTTTTGCCTAAACCCAATTGTGACTGATTGTTGAATACAAGAAGTTTGAATATTGGAATAGGTTTTCTTGGCTTGTACTGTATTATTTCACTTAAAATGATACAGAAAATACAGCAAAAGATTATGCAGATGAGGATGAACAATAATAGAAGCAGGGTCTGCTCCCTGTGCTGAATCTCATTGCTGAGTTAGGGAAAAGTTTGGCAAAAGCAATCTTCTTACGTGATGCAGATCTCTCCTGCAGCGGCTGGGGAATAGCTCAGCAGCAGAGAGCATTGTTCTATCACTCGACAAATGATGATTCATGTGCTTCTTCGACCTTGAGATTAAGGGCAGCTAAATCTCACGTAGATAGAGGAAACAATAACAGTATAATATGAATATATAAAGAACAATCAGCGCAAACAATGAGTTAAATTAAACAGAAAAATGCGAGCTGAACACTATAGGTTAATCACATCGCCTTCAATGGGTATACAAAATAAAATAATTAGTGCAGGGCAATATAAGTAAAAGAATGTCCATCCAAAAATGTAAAAGAACTATAAGTCTCAGAACGAAGGATGAGACCCCCCGTGAGAGAGTGTAAGATCCAATCCCCTGGTGATTCTAGGTGACAAGCCCTCCACCACAAAACCAATGCTCTTACCAGAAAAGGTGGACGCCTGATAAAACAGAAGGTCAATCATGCTTGTAAACACAATGGGATGATGGTATTCTCCAGCACGGCAGCAGAACCGGAACATCCAGGTCAAGTGTAAAGAGACAAGGGAACACGTTCCAAGTGCTCTTCATTGATTTATTTAAAAAAAGATTTATAAAATAGCATTGGGTGATGGCGCCAATATCGCGCTACATGTAAGACCAAAATGCCGATGTACAACTAAAAACATAAGATCTTCTGGATCAATGAGACACAGGTTCGGTTCCGAGAGGGTTAAACGTTGAATTTGATTTAAACTGTTCCATTTCAGATAAATAATTATTTTTCAGATGTTTTTTTAATGCTTTTTAAAAGTATTATGTTATAATGTCTTTTTTTTAAGTGAAGAGATGACCACGGGTTTACAGGTCCCCCAATAATTTGTTTAATAGGGGTAATTACCATTATAACAATCAGAGCCAATATCCTAGGGGGCTGGTCTCTCCATAGAGACCAGCCGTCTATTTAAAGCAGGGTTTCACCTAAAAAAAAATTTTTTTAAAAGTCAGCAGCTAAAAAAAAAGTCGCTGCTGACTTTTAAAAAGTACACTTACCCTCCCAGGGCGCCCACGATGTCATTGGTTGAGGCCGAGATGTCCCTCGGCTATCCGGATCCACCGCCGCCATCCTGTGTAAGGGAAACGGCTTCTCGTTTCCTACTGCACATGCGCGAGTCGGCGTGCGGCCTACTGCGCATGCGCGAGTCGGCGCGTGGCCAACTGCGCATGCGCGAGTCGGCGCGCGGCCAACTGCGCATGCGCGAGTCGGCGCGCGGCCAACTGCGCATGCGCGAGTCGGCGCGCGGCCAACTGCGCATGAGCGAGTCGTATTTGTGAATGGGGAACGCGGTGTGTTGTGGGACACAGTTCCCACAACACACCGCTCCCCATTCACCTGAAGACGGAAGAAGAGAAGATCACCGCGGAGCTGGAGGAGGCAGATTAGGACGATCTGCCTAGCAACAGCCATTTATGGTAAGTAAAAAAAAAAATTTTTTTTTTTTTTTTTTAAATTGTTACTAACTTTCTCACAAGTTTTTATTTTCAGGGTGTCCCACCACTTTAAACTTCCGGGTGACGTGATAGCCCTGCCCTCGCTGACGAAGTTCCGTAGGACGTAATGCGTACGGGGGGAGTAGCTATCTTGTGGATGTCACCCCCTGCCATCTCTGGATCTTCGGATCTTATGTTTTTAGTTGTACACCAAACACAAAACAAATTCTCCTGCGCTCTGGTGTCAAGTCTCTCAATCCGTGATGTAATCAATTTCACAAGTTAATGTCAGGTGTCTTGCAGCCCTCCTCAGAACATTGGGTATTCATAGACTACGGAAAAAAGAAAAACAGGAGGGCACACCGACCTTGTGCATTACCACTAGAAACACTTTAATAAAATATATAAAACCGCAAAATTCATACTCACAAACGAGTATTGGTATAAGGCATAAACAGTGTAGTTCATCCACTGCTAGGAACTTCAGCGAGGCTGTATTAAGGTATTGAATGGATCTGATGAATCCTCATACAATGGCTGACACGTTTCTGGGGAGAACCCCTTTCCTCAGAGCCTGAAACTGGCAACTGGATTGCCAGTTTCAGGCTCTGAGGAAAGGGGTTCTCCCCAGAAACGAGTCAGCCATTGTATGAGGATTCATCAGATCCACTCAATACCTTAATACAGCCTCGCTCAAGTTCCTAGCAGTGGATGAACTACACTGTTTATGCCTTATACCAATACTCGTTTAGTTGTACACTGGCATTTTGGTCTTACATGTAGTGCGATATTGGCACCATCACCATATGCTATTTTATGAATCTTTTTTTTATATAAATCAACGGAGAGCACTTAGAACGTCCCCTTGTCTCTTTACACTTGCCCTGGATGTTCCGGTTCTACTGCCGTGCTGGAGAATACCATCATCCCATTCTGGATACAAGT
Organism: Lithobates sylvaticus; assembly: GCA_028564925.1. NCBI lineage: Eukaryota > Metazoa > Chordata > Amphibia > Anura > Ranidae > Lithobates > Lithobates sylvaticus. Next base: position 77,915,453 of record CM053028.1, read on the forward strand.
GTGATTGACCTTCTGTTTTATCAGGGGACCACCTTTTCTTGTAGAAGCATTGGTTTTGTGGTGGAAGGCTTGTCACCTAGAATCACCAGCAGATTGGATGTTCCACTCTCTCATGAGGGGTCTCATCCTTCGTTCTGGGACTTGAAGTTCTTTTACATTTTTGGATGGACATTCTTTTACTTATATTGCGCTGCATTAATTATTTTATTTTCTAATAACAGTATAATGCTGCTAGGAACTAGTCATGCATCATTCTTATCAGAACTCACCGTCATTAAAATATCACAATTACAATTATATTATAATATTAATGTAGTTCTATTTCTTTTCACATCAATTAAGAAACCGTGATATGTTCAACTGAAATAAGTCTTTTATATTGTACATACAGGCAGTCCTTTTGTTAGGCAGATTTTATAAAAAAAAAAAATCTGAGCTGAAATTATGATTCCTGGTTAAAATATCTGCATTGGGGTTGGTGTACAGAATCGGTACTGAGTGGATCTCTCACCAGTCTATTGCTCTGCAGGCATAGTCATAGGCACCTGATCTAGTGGATATAATCCATCAAAAGTGACACAATGAGTGGTAGTCTCTCCCTGGTCTTATCCAAGTCATAGATAAATTGAATCTCGGCCGGTCCCTGCTGAAGCGGCTAAGATTCGATCTATCTGGGCAGGCTGGTTGTACTGAAGTCAATCCATCAATTGACTTCAGTACAACCAGCCTGTTGGATTTTTGCATGTGATTACCATCAGTGGCTATATCCTCCAGCAGTAATCATTGTTATTCTGCTGGCAGGGAAGGTTTCCTGCCGCCAGAACACAATAGCACTGGGGGAGGGGTTCCTCCATTAACACTGACTGTGTTGACTGAATCAAGCGGTTTTCTTTCCTGCAACCCATGGTTCTTTCCTGCAACCCATGGATAATTGCATTATCTATGGTTTGCCTTACCCTGAAGGGTGGCTTGAATTGTGCACACACTGTTATATATGGCACAAAACACTGCACAGGCACCCCATTGTCACTCTCACTGTATAGAGAAGTATGGTTGAGTAGTGGTGGTGTTCCTCATGCTGGGCTGCATGGTCATAACATGTCCTCGTAACTAATTTATGCCCGGACAGGGAGTGGTTCCCCAAGGGCCACTGAAATACTCTGGTCCCAGGGCTACTTGGTGGTATCTGGGGTATCACCAAGGCATATCTGGGGGCTAGAAATCAAAGGGGCCTTTTTTACCTTTTTCTATTGCTATTTTCCTCGCCAGCCAGGTTGCATGCTCAGATAGAAGTCTGGTATGGATTTTGGGGGGAAGTCCACACCTTTCTTCTTGTGTGTGTGTGAGTGGGGACCCACTTAACATTTATACCACCCCCTTTTTAAAGATAAGGTTCTGGTATGGATTTCTAGGGGGAAACTCAAGCCACAAAAAAGGTCCTTTATGAAGTTTTGTGCACAGATTAACATTTTAACAGAGACACCAAAAGACTCAAGTTGAGCACAGCATTACAGAGGAACTTGAGAGTTATGCTCGTTGTGCTAGTTGGCTGACTGGAATTTCAGAGATTTCAGAGATCCAGCATGAATCAATTATGAGTTGCTTGACTGAAGCAAAAAAAAATCGAGGTTAGTCATCTTGATTTAGCGGAGTTGTAGAGAGAAATCTTACCCCCTTAGTTTACTAAGCTAAACCAGGCATGCTTGGTAGGGGTGGGGTTATGACTTGTGTTCAGCCTCTCTAATCTAAGTATTGAAAGTGTGATCTCTATAACTGATCCAGTTGTGGCAAAATAGCTGTAACTTACAGTCTCGGTAGAATTGGCAGATAGTGACTAGATCCAAATGCCATCTTGCAGATCATAGAAAGCTTTAAACCAAAACTTGTGCAGATCATAGCATGTCTAGCTCCAGCAGTATGCAGTACATGTGGTAAATGGAGGCTAAAACACAATGAAATTGGGATGGGACTAGCAATACAGAGCATCTCCTAGCTATGGAAGGATGAAGAGACAAAGTTGTATGGAGCTGGTCTATTTGGTTTTTATTTACTGCTCATCCCCCCAGTGGTAGCATAACCCATGGTATGGAATCTACAAATGCTGTGTCCCCTCAATGAATTATGGAGAAAACTGCTTCAATGCACTCCTTAGGTGGACAATATCTTATCTCAAAAGATGTTAAAAGGTTAGTTCACCTTTCCCCCCAAAAACTGGTTATGCAGATAAGGGGAGCCTGTACATAAAAAATGTACAGCTTTCAAGTTAAATAATGCCCTTGCTACAGGTGTAGGCCATTTATATACCTCCTGAAGCCTGGCCAAAAAAACTTCCAGAGATGGCATCATCCTGTCCTGTCTTATTGCTAGGATGTTGCTAAAGCACGCTCTACCGATTCAAACCCCCGTGTATGCATTTTCTCTACCGTTGCAGTAGCTCTGAGTGACAGAGGAGATAGTTGACCATGCAAGGGTTTGGGAGCTCGTTCCTCTGATGGTGGGGGTGAGCAGCAACAGCTGGGAATGTATTAGCAATGTCCTAGCAACAAGGCAGGGCAGGATGATGCCCTCTCTGGAAATTTTTCAGCCAGGCTTCGGGAGGTACAAAAATGCCCTAGACCTATAGCAAAGGCATTATTTAACTTTGGTCGAGCTTCACAGTTTATTTTTATCTACCAGTCACCCCTTACCTGCACAGGCAGTTTTTTATAAAGGTGAAATAACCCTTTAAGCAAGTAGCAAGAGTGTTCACGTAACATTTAAAAATGCATATAAAATCAAAAGGAAAGGCTTTTAAAAAATACAAAGCTGAGGGGACATTGTTAGCATTCCAAATTTATAAAGGATGCAATAAGAAATGTAAGGGTGCAATCAGGGCGGCTAAGATAGAACAGGAAAGGCACAGAGGCAGAGGAGAGTAAAAAAATACAAGAAATTTATAAATAGTAAGAAAGCAAGGCCAGAACATATTGGCCCCATAAAGGATAATGAAGGGAATTTGGCAACAAAGGACAGAGAGAAGGCGAAGGTTTTGAATAAATTCTTCTCCTCAGTCTTCACAAAGGAAACAGGGGGGATACAGTAACCAAAACTGTAATGTTAATTTTCTTAACACGTCACAGGAAGCACCCTCATGGCTAACAGAGGACAGAATCAGAAATAGACTTGAAAAACTTAACATAAATAAGTCCCCGGGACCAGTGGCGTAGCGTGGGTTGTCAGCACTCGAGGCAAGGCCGGTAATTTGCGCCCCCCTAACCCATGGACTTTTAGCATTCCCAGAGTCCTTTCCACTAGTATAATATTAAACCCCTTACATAAGCACCCCTACATAAGGGTTCACACATGTCTGGGTGCGGTTTGTAGTTCGGAGTCCATGTGTTCCTGTTCACCGTTTCAGGTGCGATCCAGGTGCAAATTTTTGCCTGAATTCGCACCTGACCTGGACCCAGAAACACACATGACTTTTTAAAACCGCACTGCATTCACTGCTCTGGATATGTGTGAACTGGCTCCATTGAGAGTTATGCGACTGGGATTCGGTTTAAAACACATCCAATTCCCATACATGTGAACCCAGCCTAAATGGCATAGGTGCATATCTACAAACTGGGTGTCTTTCTAAATGGCACGAACCCTGGAAAATAGGACCTCAGTTTGAAAGCAACAATTTTTATACAATCTAGCCCACAAACTTACACAACTTCATTACTGTTGTGGGGTTTGCATGGCAACAGCGATCTTCTGATCCCTGGTGCAATGCTTTACAGGCTTTACAGTAAGTACCAGGAGGTGGCACCTACCTTTATGCATGCCTGTGGTCCCACTCTTCAAACTTGGCCTGCGAAGGGCTAACTGCAGACACTGACCCACCCTACTCTTCTTTCAGTGGCTGATGGCTGGTCCTCCTCTTATTCCTTCTTCAGCCCACGTTCACATTAGGCCGATTTGGCATGCGATTTGACATGTCAAATCACATGCCAAATTGGTAGCTATTGCCAGCAATGGCACTGTCCAAATCGGTGCAACGCCAACTTTTTCGGCACCGCACCGATTCCCAAAAGTAGTTCCTGTACTACTTTTGGCGACTTCCGGGACAATTTGAATAGACATCTATGCATGAACCCACACAGATGTCTGTGAAATCTCCCCCGAAGTTGGACTGCATTGCCGGTTTGGAATCGTGCGAGTTCAGCTAAACTCGCACAATTTCTAACTGCATCAGTGTAAACATGGGCTCAAAGGGAAACGAAGTAAGGGTTGGGCATGAATGCATTAGTTGATGTATGTGTATTGACAAAGGAAAGTGTAGCAATACAGAAGATAAAAATCAAATAAATAAATAAAAATTACAAGGATAAATGAATGATGCTGCTGCAGTCACAAACGTGTTCGCACAACGTGCAGATTAAATAATATAAGGTGTGCTGCTCTGCAAATAAGTGTGCAAAACAAAAGATACTGCTAACAACTACTATAAGTAACTAAAAACATAAACACGTCCAAAATTCATATCTTTAATTTAATAAAATGTAGGTAGGTACACAAGTTTGAATAAATATAAATCAAAGTCTATTTAGTAGTGAAATAAATCTGAGTGTGTAGCCATAGTATATCAATTTTCTTCAGTGCTCTTGGGGTCCCAAATCCCACAACTTTAAATCAATCACAGTGCTCTTAAGTGAATCCACATGTGTCACCTCTGTGCTCACTAAACTCTCACCTTGCCGTATATGATATACACAAAATGACTGTCAAAAAGCTGTTGTATAATCCATAGACCTCCTGTCCACCAGGGACGCTCCAGCTGTTACTTCAGATACTCTTGATTCTCATGGCACTGGTCCCTTTAAGGTCTCCGATACTTATATAGGTTTGTGCATCACTGCTATTCAACTGCTATATGCGCCCACTCGCTGACATTATTGCTACACACAATCTAGCATGCCAGATCTACGCAGATGACACGCAGATCCTGGCTGACGCTGACGATGGGCCAAATATGCACCTACAATTGAGAAATGGACTCCTTCACATACAAAAATGGATGGCCGATAACAAGCTAGGCCTTAATGAAGCAAAGACCGAGGTGATGCTGGTGGGCCCTCAATCAACCACCAATTTTCTCTTGGCCTGGCCCACTTCATTCTGCCCCATCCCAACGCCGGCCAAACAGGTCAGGAACCTAGATATCATCTTTGATCCCTGTCTGTCATTTATACCTCACGCAAAACTCTGTATCAAAAACTCCAACTTCTATATACAGAGACTCCGGAAAATTAAAGATCTGTTTTCGCATGGAAACCGGCTAACTCTTGTACAGGGCCTTGTGCATTCCTGGTTGGATCGCTCTAACATCTTTTTTCTTTGACTTCCATTGAAGTGGCAAAAAAATTGCAAGCAACTCAGAATTAAGCTGCTCGTCTGGTCTCCGGATGCGCCAGAACAGACCACATCTCTCCCGTGCTGGAAAAACTGCACTGGCTTCTTATCGCCAAGCGAGTACTATTCAAGGCAATGTGCTATATGTATAGGGCACACTGGAAACTGGACCCAATTTATCTGTCTAAATGGGCCTCTCACCATGTACCGTCAATACCACTTTGATCAGCCAACTTACTTCTCACAGAACCGACAATCAGCAGACTAAAATTTACTGATAACAGACGCCTGGTTACAAAGGGCAATGAGCTGTGGAACTCCCTTCCAGCGTCTCTAAGGTTCTTACCCTCCCTCCTGAGTTTCAGGAAGGGTTTAAAAACCTTCCTCTTTATCCAGGCCTACGGATAACCTGATGAAGAATAGGAATCGTGCAAAAAACATGGATTTTGTATGCTCTTTTTCTTCCCCCATCTAAAGGGTTAGCCCCTCCCCCCTCCCCAGTGTTTCTCTGTTTTACTTTACCTCTTTCATATTGGGCACCCTAGGCTCCTTTTTTAATGTTCTATTGGAAATCTCAACTTGATTTTAGGGTCTCTGTGCACCTAGTGGTGCTCCTAACGGTTTGGACACAGCCGATCACATGGTTAAAGAGCTGCAGCCGCGGCTCTTTACAGAGATCAGGGTTGCACCGTGTCTTAGCAACACTGCATAGCCGCAATCGCCGCGCTGTGTCCCCCCCGTGTCATTTGAAGGCGGGCTGGCCTCAAGCGGTTTAAAAGACATGCAGCCATTCACTTAGGCTGGAAGAGAAGCGGTTTAAACTTAAACTGTGTAGAGGGTTCTTTAAGGATGTGGAATTCTCTGCCACAAGCAGTGGTATCAGCAGGGAGCATCAATAGTTTCAAAAAACTATTAGACCCCTTTCACACTGAGGCGGTGTGGGCGTTAGTGGTAAAGCGCCACTAGTTTTAGTGGCACTTTATTGCTGTTATAGTGGCGCTTTGGTACCGCTAGCGGGGCGCTTTTAACACCCCCAGAAGCTGCTTTCAAACTGCTTTTAAAGCGGTTTGGTACTCAAAAAAACTGCTTTAGCTTATTAAAAGCAGTAAGCAATGCTGATGCACCAATGACCATTAAAAAAAAAAAATATTTAACTTACCTTACAGATTTTTCCTCTGGCTTCCGGTCTGTCCTCCCGTGGTGGTAGGCGTGTTTTCCGCTGTCCCCCGGCTCCGCAATGACCTCTGGGAGCTGTTTTGCATTCCTCCCATGAAGCCACGGGGGACGCCGTCAGCACGAAATCTCGAGAGATTTCCGGCGACGCCGCACCGTTGAGATGGCAACCAGAAATTTTATGGCGCTGCACGCTGAGCGAACTGAGCATGCGCGGGATCGAGCGGTGAATGCTGGGAGCACAGCATTCACCGCATCCCGGAAGTAAATGCTTGTGGGTTTCTAATGCCCACAAGCAAAAGGGAATCGACCAGCAAGGAATTTTATAAGTTATCAAAACGGGCGGAATCGGCGATCGGCGGGGAGAAGAAGTGCAGCAGGTGAGTTAGATGTTATGTATGTCTTTATTTCACAGTGAACTGAAAAAAAAAAAAAACATATTTCGGCGGAATCCCGCATTAAGGAGATTTGAAAGCGGCGCCCATTAATTTCAATGGGCAAGGGCGGTTTTTCCTGTCCTGCAAGCGCACCGCCGCAGTGTGAAAGCACTCGGCTTTTACATTGGGGCTGCAGAAGAGGCAGATTACAGGTGCTTTACAGAAGCTATTTTTAGCGCAAAAACACCTGTAAAGCTCCTCAGTCTGAAAGGGTTCTTAGACAGGCACCACAATGACCACAACATACAAGGGTATACGATGTACTATTGACATAAAAACACACACACACACATCATAGGTTGAACTGGATGGACTGATGTATTTTTTTCAACCTCACCAACTATGTAACTATATAACTATGTTTAGTATCTAATTTACATTCCTCCCATATTCATACAGAAACAAAACAATGTGCTTTAGGGGACTGCTAAGCCCTAAAGGTGTGTAGGTGTGCCCCTTGCGCTACTGAGAGGAATCAGGTGGTCAATAATAAAAAGTATTGTGGTATGCAGCAAAATGTGGCGTGTTCACAAATACACAAAAAAGAATAGATAAATGGATAATTTTGCGCAAAAATATATATAAAGTGCAATATTAAAAGTATCCAACAGATGGCGCTGGTACTTAGTGGACTCAAGTGTATAGTGGTAAAAATATTAAATAAATAAATACACATAGAAGTGACTAGCAATAAATATGTGGTGACTGACTGTCTAATAATATTTAAAGTGCCATATGCGTAAAAAGACTAAAAGTCAATAATAAACTGAAAAACAATAATAAACTGTGCATACGTTAAAATGTGCATTCAGTAATTAAAGATTCATATGAAACACATGTAAATAAATATAAATATACATCCGTGAATAATTGATAAAGGAAAAAATATATATAAAAAATGTGTAAAAAGATGATGAGGTAGTCCCAGAATGGATATATAAATAAATGAAAAAATAATAGAAGGGGTTAAAAGAGCCCGCTTAGCGCTGCTTTCAAACTGCTTTTAAAGCGGTTTGGTACTCAAAAAAACTGCTTTAGCTTATTAAAAGCAGTTAGCAATGCTGATGCACCAATGACCATTAAAAAAAAAAAAAAAAATATTTAACTTACCTTACAGATTTTTCCTCTGGCTTCCGGTCTGTCCTCCCGTGGTAGTAGGCGTGTTTTCCGCTGTCCCCCGGCTCCGCAATGACCTCTGGGAGCTGTTTTGCATTCCTCCCATGAAGCCACGGGGGACGCCGTCAGCACGAAATCTCGAGAGATTTCCGGCGACGCCGCACCGTTGTGATGGCAACCAGAAATTTCATGGCGCTGCACGCTGAGCGAACTGAGCATGCGCGGGATCGAGCGGTGAATGCTGGGAGCACAGCATTCACCGCATCCCGGAAGTAAATGCTTGTGGGTTTCTAATGCCCACAAGCAAAATGGAATCGACCAGCAAGGAATTTTATAAGTTATCAAAACGGGCGGAATCGGCGATCGGCGGGGAGAAGAAGTGCAGCAGGTGAGTTAGATGTTATGTATGTCTTTATTTCACAGTGAACTGAAAAAAAAAAAAAAAACATATTTCGGCGGAATCCCGCATTAAGGAGATTTGAAAGCGGCGCCCATTAATTTCAATGGGCAAGGGCGGTTTTTCCTGTCCTGCAAGCGCACCGCCGCAGTGTGAAAGCACTCGGCTTTTACACTGGGGCTGCAGAAGAGGCAGTTTACAGGTGCTTTACAGAAGCTATTTTTAGCGCAAAAACACCTGTAAAGCTCCTCAGTCTGAAAGGGTTCTTAGACAGGCACCACAATGACCACAACATACAAGGGTATACGATGTACTATTGACATAAAAACACACACACACACACACATCATAGGTTGAACTGGATGGACTGATGTATTTTTTTCAACCTCACCAACTATGTAACTATATAACTATGTTTAGTATCTAATTTACATTCCTCCCATATTCATACAGAAACAAAACAATGTGCTTTAGGGGACTGCTAAGCCCTAAAGGTGTGTAGGTGTGCCCCTTGCGCTACTGAGAGGAATCAGGTGGTCAATAATAAAAAGTATTGTGGTATGCAGCAAAATGTGGCGTGTTCACAAATACACAAAAAAGAATAAATAAATGGATAATTTTGCGCAAAAATATATATAAAGTGCAATATTAAAAGTATCCAACAGATGGCGCTGGTACTTAGTGGACTCAAGTGTATAGTGGTAAAAATATTAAATAAATAAATAAATACACATATAAGTGACTAGCAATAAATATGTGGTGACTGACTGTCTAATAATATTTAAAGTGCCATATGCGTAAAAGGACTAAAAGTCAATAATAAACTGAAAAACAATAATAAACTGTGCATACGTTAAAATGTGCATTCAGTAATTAAAGATTCATATGAAACACATGTAAATAAATATAAATATACATCCGTGAATAATTGATAAAGGAAAAAATATATAAAAAATGTGTAAAAAGATGATGAGGTAGTCCCAGAATGGATATATAAATAAATGAAAAATAATAAATAAATATATTGAGGTAGTCCCAGAGTGGATATAGAAATAAATGAAAAAATAGTCCAAATTGATACGTCAGATCCTACTGGTGTAATGATGTACAGGTAAATCAATAATCTCTAGAGAATCAGACAATAATAAATTCTCCAAATAACTGTTGTGAGATTCATCCAATTAATGTTCAACAATTTCTGGATACTTCTGATTTAATAGATATTGACCCTGATTTTCATCTATTTTCCATCCAGTCTCTGGTCTCTCAGAACTCTCACCTTAGTGATAAGAAAATATCACCTTTCAGGGGTATCCTATAGCCCCAGTGGATTTAGGTGACAGATGTCAGCGAAACATTGCAAGAGTCTCAGTAAAAAAACTTCTCCTTTAAGGGCTTTTAAAACCTTGGACCTGCAATGCTCAGTGTAATATTAACACAGTGCCAGGGAAAGGAAGAATGGAAGCCTCCACTAGTGTAGTATTTAAAACAATGTGGAAATATTTATTCAATAGATAAAGGTGGACTCCTACATTAAAAAATATTAAAACAGGCAAATAGGGTTAAAAATTAGCATCAGGCGTTCTCAGCGCCTTCTCACGTCTCCTTCAGTGTTTGTCTGCCTACGGCCACTCCCTACGCGTTACAACGCGTCACGTGTCTTCATCTGGGGAACCGGATTGGTTGTGCAGTGCTTGTATATAAGACGTGAGGACCGGAAGTTAGTGTTCGGCCATCTTTGTTATGGTCAATTGCATGATTGATGGCGGCCATTTTCTTGGTGGTAAATCTACTATTATACGGCGGCCATTTTCTTGGAGGTAAACCTACTATTATACGGCGGCATATGATTGCATAACTGTTCTCACATCTCTCATATACATGAGAAACGACCAATATCGGTGGCAATTAAAAACGGTTAAAAATACAAATATTACTAGTCAATATTTGTAAAGGCTTAAAAATATTATATTAATGAATAAGGGAAAAGTATTGCTACTATATCCTAATGGAACGGGAGAAAGCCTTGAGGTACCAATAGAGTATATAATACAATATATGAATACAATACTGTTATAAAATATATTGTGTAACTCTAAAATGGCTGTGATCAAGTTTTGAGTGTCATAGTATGTGAATTAGATGGATCATTATAGGTGTATATTAATAGTCATACTTGTAGTTCTTCCTGATGTAATAGGATATGTATATTATCTGTATCCATTTTACATGGACCAATGCGACTGGTTAAAATATCCCAGGTAGTAAAAAGTAATAATCGGTTAAAAATTATTTAAAAAACAATTCAAATAAAACTCAACGTTCAGTCCTCCAGGCGTGAGGGTCCGCATAGTGTGGATCCACTTAGATTCTTTTTGACTGATCGTCCTTATTTTGTGGCTTCCCCTCCATGCTTTGTTGTATTTTTCTTTTCAGAATTGTAGAGTGGAGGGGTCTTGGTTATGTTTTTGTGCAAAATGTCTTGACACATTGTGTTTGGGGAATCCGCTTTTAATGTTTTGCACATGTTCTTCCAATCTTACTTTTAAGGCCATTTTGGTTCTTCCCACATATTGTAGATTGCAACTACACTGTAGTACATAAACCACCCCATCAGTATGACAACCTATAAAATCTCTTATTTGAAAGGATTGTCCTGTGTGGGTGGCTGCGAACTCAGTTCTTTTCCTTTGGAACTTCTGGGCATGTCTACAGGCATAACAGTTGCGGCAGGGGTAGAACCCTTTTCCTGAAAATAATGAAAAGGTAGGTGTTGGCGGGGGTTCCACTACTGATTTTACTATAAGGTCCCTAATAGTAGGGGCTCTTGTGTAAATGATGTTAGGTTTCTGAGGTAGTATGGTTTTCAGGTCTTTGTCTTTTTTCAAGATATGCCAGTGTTTTTCGATTACTTTGGCGACATCTCTATGCTGGATGTTGTAGTCAAGTATTAGACAAGGTGCTTCATTTTGGTATGGTTTCTTCGGTTTGTTTTGGAGCATAGTCTATCCATTTTGTTGACATCCTGGATTTGTTTTTCTATCCATTGGTTGTCATAACCTTTTGTTTTGAATCTTTATCCTATTTGTTTTGCTTGTGTTTGGTAGTCTTCTTCTTTGGTACAATTCCGTTTTATTCTTATCAGTTGGCCTTTTGGGATATTATAGAGCCATGGTTTGTGGTGGCAGCTGTTTATTGAGAGGTAACTGTTGGTGTCTACATTTTTAAAATATGTTTTAGTTACCACTTTATCTCCATCTAGACTTATGTTAAGGTCTAGGAAATCTACCTCTTTTTCGTCTATTTTCCATACTAGTTTAATATTGTTTTCATTTTCATTTAGTTTCTTAAGGAAGGATTCCAAGGAGTTCCTATCTCCATTCCACACGTTTATCACGTCATCGATGTACCTTTTATACAGAGTAAGTTCGGCTGGAGTGTCTGTATATACCGTTTCCTCCTCCCATTGTGCCATGAATGCATTGGCCACTCCGGGTGCAAATTTTGCACCCATGGCTATGCCTATGGCTTGTTTATAATATGTCTGATTATGCCAAAAATAATTATATTTGAGGCAGAAATCTAGACATTTGATTAGGAATTTCCTCTGTTTACATACATAGTTGCTGTAATTCCTTAAAAGCCACTTGGTGGCTGAGCAAGCATTGTGGTGCTGTGCTATCGTGTATAACGATTAGGGATGAGCCGAACCCCCCCGTTCGGCTCGCACCAGAACCCGCGAACGGACCTAAAGTCCGTGCGAGCTTTAGAACCCTATTAGTTATAATGGATGCGAACGTTCGAAATTAAAAGTGCTAATTTTAAAGGCTAATATGCATGTTAATGTCATAAAAAGTGTTTGGGGACCTGGGTCCTGCCCCAGGGGACATGTATCAATGCAAACATTTTTTTTAAAAACGGCCGTTTTTTCAGGAGCAGTGATTTTAATAATGCTTAAATTGAAACAATAAAAGTGTAATATTCCTTTAAATTTCGTACCTGGGGGGTGTCTATAGTATGCCTGTGAAGGGGCGCATGTTTGCCGTGTTTAGAACTGTCTCTGTGCAAAGTGTCATTTTTGAAAGTAAAAAAGCTATTTAAAATCACTCGCGGCTAATGTTAATTGACGGCTCCCGTATTACAGAGAACAGTCATTCATTGAAACTCATTCATAAAAAAAAAGTCATTGATAAAAAAAAAAAAAAAAAAAAAAAAAAAAAGCATAGGGGTCCCCCCAAATTCAATAACCAGGCCCTTCAGGTCTGGGATGGATATTAAGGGGAACCCCAGCCAAAAAAAAAAAAAATGGCGTAGGGTCCCCCTCAAAATCCATTCCAGACCCTTGAGGTCTGGTATGGATTTTAAGGGGAACCCTAGCCAAAAAAAAATGGCGTGGGGTCCCCCTCAAAATCCATACCAGACCCTTATCCGAGCACGCAACCTGGCAGGCCGCAGGAAAAGAGGGGGGATGAGAGCGCCCCCCCTCCCGCCTGAACCGTACCAGGCCACATGCCCTCAACATTGGGAGGATGCTTTGGGGGTCTAAGACCCCTAAAGCACCTTGTCCCCATGTTGATGAGGACAAGGGCCTCTTCCCCACAACCCTGGCCATTGGTTGTGGGGGTCTGCGGGCGGGGGGCTTATCGGAATCTGGAAGCCCCCTTTAACAAGGGGACCCCCAGATCCCGGCCCCCCCCTGTGTGAAATGGTAAGGGGGTACAAAAGTACCCCTACCATTTCACCAAAAAAGTGGCAAAAATTGTAAAAATGACAGGAGACGGTCTTTGACAATTCCTTTATTAAAATCTTCTTTCTTCTTTCTTCATCCTTCGGTTTCTTCATCTTCTCCTTCCGTCATCTTCTTCCATCTTCTTCTTCCTCCGATCCGCTTCTTCTTGCGCTGGTCTTCTCGTCCTTCTCGTCCGGCATCTTCTTCCGTCGGCGTCGGTGTCTTCTTGGGCCGCTCCGCGCAATGGGAGGCTCCCGCTATGTGAGGCTCCGCTCCGTCTGACAGGTCTTTTAAAACGGAGGGCACCTGGTGACCCCGCCCCCCTCTGACGTCATGGGGAAAGCCATCATGGAATTCCCCATGACGTCCCCGTGCGTCAGAGGGGGCGGGGTCACCAGGTGCCCTCCATTATAAAAGACCTGTCAGACGGAGCGGAGCCTCACACAGCGGGAGCCTCCCATTGCGCGGAGCGGCCCAAGAAGAGACAGAGACACCGACGCCGACGGAAGAAGATGCCGGACGAGAAGGACGAGAAGACCAGCGCAAGAAGAAGCGGATCGGAGGAAGAAGAAAATGGAAGAAGAAGATGGAAGAAGATGACGGAAGGAGAAGATGAAGAAACCAAAGGATGAAGAAAGAAGAAAGAAGATTTTAATAAAGGAATTGTCAAAGACTGTCTCCTGTCATTTTTACCATTTTTGCCACTTTTTTGGTGAAATGGTAGGGGTACTTTTGTACCCCCTTACCATTTCACACAGGGGGGGGGGCGGGATCTGGGGGTCCCCTTGTTAAAGGGGGCTTCCGGATTCCGATAAGCCCCCCGCCCGCAGACCCCCACAACCACCGTGCACGGTTGTGGGGAAGAGGCCCTTGTCCTCATCAACATGGGGACAAGGTGCTTTGGGGGTCTTAGACCCCCAAAGCATCCTCCCAATGTTGAGGGCATGTGGCCTGGTACGGTTCAGGCGGGAGGGGGGGCGCTCTCGTCCCCCCCTCTTTTCCTGCGGCCTGCCAGGTTGCGTGCTCGGATAAGGGTCTGGTATGGATTTTGAGGGGGACCCCATGCCATTTTTTTTGGCTAGGGTTCCCCTTAAAATCCATACCAGACCTCAAGGGTCTAGTATGGATTTTGAGGGGGACCCTACGCCATTTTTTTTTTTGGCTGGGGTTCCCCTTAATATCCATCACAGACCTTAAGGGCCTGGTTATTGAATTTGGGGGGACCCCCACGCTTTTTTTTTTTGTTTTTTATTAATGAATGACAGTTCTCTGTGTTACAGGAGCCATCAATTCATTAGCCGCGAGTGCTTTTAAATAGCTTTTTTTCCTGCAAAAATGACACTTTTTTGCAGGGAAAGTTCTAAGCACAGGAAACCTGCCCCCCTTCACAGGCCACCTATAGACACCCCCCAGATGTGATACTGCAATGCTGTTCTAACAGCACGCACACACATATCCCCAGAAATAGAGCACATATTGTCAGCAGCACACTGACACGCTGACACTGACTGAAACAGAATATGCGAGGCCGCCGGCGCGGCGGCCTCTTATACCGGCGTGTACTAAAGCCCCTGAGCTATAATTGGCTACAGGCATCCTGCCTGTAGCCAATTATGGCTCTCCTCGCTGCCGGCGCTGGGATTGGCCAAGCATGCGGGGTCACAGTGCATGCTTGGCCAATCATCAGCCAGCATTGCACTGCGCGGGCCGCAATGCATTGCGGGGCCGCTCGCATCACACGAATTTGATGCGAGCGGCCCCAATAGTTCTGGGCTCGCCAAGCGAGCGAACGCCCGGTGCTCGATTCGAACATGGGTTCGAATCGAACACCGGGCCCATCCCTAATAACGATGTGACGTCTGCTGTAGCTAGTATAGTTCTTCTTATTTTTTCATGTATTTATATATCCATTCTGGGACTACCTCATCATCTTTTTACACATTTTTTATATATTTTTTCCTTTATCAATTATTCACGGATGTATATTTATATTTATTTACTCCATTTCTTTCATATGAATCTTTAATTACTGAATGCACATTTTAACGTATGCACAGTTTATTATTGTTTTTCAGTTTATTATTGACTTTTAGTCCTTTTACGCATATGGCACTTTAAATATTATTAGACAGTCAGTCACCACATATTTATTGCTAGTCACTTATATGTGTATTTATTTAATATTTTATCACTATACACTTGAGTCCACTAAGTACCAGCGCCATCTGCTGGATACTTTTAATATTACACTTTATATATATTTTTGCGCAAAATTATCCATTTATCTGCTAAGCCCTAAAGCCTTCTTGGCTGGCTGCTGGACTATTACCTCTACTGGATCGAGCCCATGGACCTGCTTCTACTGGGATTCGTGAGTAGAGTCCAAACTCCTGAGCTGCAGTTTGTCTATGGTCTTCAGCTGTGGATGTCAAACTGCTCCAGTATGCCTAGTGTGCTATCCATCTTGTGGTCTTCAGCTGCAAGAACTGCTCCAGTCTACTTACATGTCCTACTCTTGATCTAAAATGCCCTTGGTCTACAGCTGGGAGTGAAACAATGTGTTGCTACTGCTTAGTGGAGAGGTCCATCAGCTAATTCTGTGCCCAATATTCTCCTGGTCCACAGCTGGGAGTGAAAGACTGCATTGCTATCGCCTAGGGAAAGTTTCCTTAAAATCTGTGCTTTGATGTTTTGCAGTTTTCCATACCCCATTGTCTTCCCCAGTTACAAGTGTAGCACCCCCTAGTGCTAGAATAGGTTTAGGAAAATCTACTTGACTCATGGTAGTTGCAAAAGTCTGTTACTTGGGTTAATTCAGGTCAGGATGGATGGCTCTGCAGACCAGGCCTCTATTGCTTTCCCTTGGTTCTGGATGTTTCATGGAAATATCTAGAAGCTAGTGGGTAGCGGTATAGAGACAGGGATCTGAATATTTATGGGAATCTGGCCAATCCCTAGGCAGGAGGTCTGACAGGGTGGCTGAACCAGCCCATAAATATTGCGAAGCCTGGTCAGTGGGAGTCAGGGAAGGGGTCACAGAGAAGGTGGGTCTACCTGCAGGCTGGGGGCTGGAAGAAGGAAGCTGAAAGAGGGGAAGCTCCACTGTCCTGCAGTCCACTGAGGAAGGATAACCTGCATAGCCATGACGGAAATTAGCCTAGGGAAAAGCCTAAAAGCAGTTTCACCTACAGCTGCAGGACAATGACAGTGTGAGTACATCTATACCCCCTGGGCCTACAAGGGAGAGGGCTGCTAGACACCATACCCAACCAGTTCTCCCTGGCACAGTGCTGCAAGTCTGTTCTGGAATCCCTTGCCTTGGAATACTCTTCAAGACAGTCAGGTGGATGGACAGTTTCTAACTGGGGTCTGAAGAGGTTAATTTAAAGGGGACTAAGTGCTCCTTACAGAGACGGAGTACTGGTCCGTTAAGAGACAGAAGCCACTCTGGGGGGTAGAAAGTACATGATCCATCCTTGCGTATTGTGTATTTTTGTACAGAAATAGGACGTTTTGTCCTTCAAGTTTTGTTTCAAGTCAAGTTGGGTGTCCCATTCCGCTCTAGACCCTATCCAACAAAAACAAGACCATGGACTGTTTCCTGTGTCTGGATGCAAGTTAGAAAATGTGTGTTGCCTGGCTGTGCAGGCTGTAGGGGTACCAAAAACTCTGCAGCTCCTAAGGGGGTAGCACTACACAAGTTTCCAGCCATAAATAAAATAAAGACACCCCTTAAGCCCCATACACACGGTCGGATTTTCCGATGGATTCTGTCCTATCGGACAATGTTGTCGGAAATTCCGACCGTGTGTAGGCACCATCCGACATTTTCCATCGGATTGTCTGACGGACAAAGTTGTATCTCCTGCTCTAAAAATTTTCCGACAACAAAGTCCGATCACACCAATTCCGATCGTGTGTAGCGAATTCCGACGGACAAAGTGCCACGCATGCTCAGATCACATTACAAGACCAAAGCTATTGGCTACTAGCCTCTACGTAGTCCCGTCGTAGGCAACAAACGTCACCACGTTCAGAATGATCGGATTTTCCGACAACTTTGTCCGACTGTGTGTATGCAACACCAGTGTCGGACTAAATCCGTCGGACCAAATCCGATGGATTTGGTGGTCGGATTTTCCGACCGTGTGTATGGGGCTTTAGACTGGTGAGTGAGTGAGCTGTGGCTGTGTGCCTGGCTGCCTCTGCACTGTTGTGGGAAATGTTAACCGGTTAATCTACAGCGACACCTATGGGGGTAGCACTACAAATATAAAAGAAAGGCATCATGTAATATATACTACTAGGAAGGCCTTTTAAACATTGAAAATGTCTGACAGGAAAAGTCCTATGGCTTGAAAAGAAGAACTACAACTTAGGGCCTGAGCATCTGACTTCTCTACATTGGTATGAATGTTAATCAATATAACTTGCAGCTAAGGTTTTACATGATGTAAGCCTACACTTTAAAACATGCGTCAGTTTTTACATTATTTTCCTTTCCCTCAGATTATGTTCATTGGTATTCAGTGGATTTTCTGCCGTAAGAGGAATTCTGTCAAGCACTTCAAGCATCTAAAAGAACTTTGTGACCCACTTCTACCTTCTGAGCCTCAAACATATTAGTGTTTCATTTCATACCATCCAGTGCAGATATTTCCACTTGTCTTTGTGCTGTAAAACTATGATGAATAATAGAACACAGGAGCCGCACCGAATGCCTGATATACACATAGTACATGCTGCACAAATTTGTTACACAACCCGATGAATGCAGTGAAGGATAAATCAGCATTTCTTCATGTTCTCAAAGGATCTGAAATCTAATTTCACTTTCTCTGACTCATTGTACTGGGGTATCTATAACAATATTGTTATCAGTTAAAGGGGATGGTCATTTAAATGTTGACTTGACATAAAGAGGTGATACACTGACAACACTGAGGAAATGGAAAAGCATTATAGAGAAGTTGCCTAATTAAGTCCTGCTGGAATGTTAGTCCTTTATGGTCCCAAAGATCTTACGCCAAGAATAATGCCAGAAGAATGCAGAACTACACTTTCAAATGAGGTTGCTCTAGATTTTTTGCATATATTCACTTTAAAGGGTAGCTGTAAAGCTGGCAAAGTTAAGGGAATGGGGTGGAGGATTTGGGTCAGGAGATCAGATTTAAAAAATGAAATCTTGGGACACCTTAGTGATCATGCCCACTTTTATTGAGGTTGGGAAGTGGTGGAACAATATTGGGGTAGAAGCATTTAAAGTGTGTCACACCAAATGTTTGATGTGGCCAAATTATAGTAAAAGTGAGACTACTTTGCTCTGGGTCAAGAGTGCAGCCTGAGGTGTGCACTGCAGTTCACAAGCAAGGGCAAGGCAGCAGATGATCCACATCCTTGCCTCCCACCCCAAAGTCTGCACAAGTCAAGAAGGAAGGGACAGGGATGACCACATAATATCGTCATTTGACATCAGACACATTGCTGTTCACAAGCGCAAACCATCCAACTTGAAGGAGCTGGTGCAGTTTTGCAAGGAGGAATGGGCAAAAATATTCCAGTGGTAAGATGTGGCAAGCTCATAGAGACTTATCCAAAGCAACTTGGAGCTGTGATGGCCGCAAAAGGTGGCTCTACAAAGTATTGACTTTAGGGGGGTAAATAGTTATGCACATTGACTTTTTCTGTTATTTTGTCCTATTTGCTGTTTGCTTCACAATAAATAAAAAAAACATCTTCAAAGTTGTGGGCATGTTCTGAAAATGAAATGATGCAAATCCTCAAACAATCCATGTTAATTCCAGGTTGTGAGGCAACAAAACACGAAAAATGCCAAGGGGGTTAATACTTTTGCAAGGCACTGTAACTGCCTACTCCCAAACTGTCATTTGAAGTAAAACACATAGCCAAATATTATTCTATACAATTTTTTTTTGTGCTTAAAAAAATAACCCAAATTAAATTAGACATGCTATTTGTCATCCGAATACAAAGAACTTAACCAAAAAGTGCATCTCATGCATAGAAAAATATAGAAAATATAACAAATAAAATATTTTTTTTCAAAAAAATAAATAATAGAAATTAGTAAGTAATGGAGGGGTTAAAATCCCCAGTCCAGCAGGGTTGTTGGGGTTCTTGTGGCTGGTATTGCCACTGACGACCATGCTGCTGTGGTGGGTGGGTTGGCTGTGGAGGTGGGTCCACAAAATCAGAAATGTGGGTGCTTTCTGAAATTTGGCCCCTTACCCCCTTGTTGAGGATCTGCAGGATGAGTTCCTCACACCTGCTCCTTTGCTCACTGACCATCTGCCTTTATTTATTGGCCGTCACACACCCAAATGCTTCAGCCTCATCTGGGTCTGTCCAGATGGCAGTAGTGGCCTGGCTGAGGAAGGCTGCTGTGGCCTTCTCCAGATTCCTGCTCTTCCTGGCCCTTTTAGCAGGAGAGCGTAGGGGAGGGATCTGGGACTCTGGCTGCTGGCCCCTCCAGACTGACACTTTCCTGTGTATGAAAATGGGACATAATTAGAATCTTTTTTAGGGTTTGGTCATCAATCACATACAATTTTGATCTCCTCACTGTTGCAAATTGAATGTTCAGAAATAGAAAAGACTATTTTTCTGACCTCAGCATTTTTCATTCTTGTTCAAATCATTTTTAGTCACTACTGTCTATTGATATGGAAACCACTTTGTTAAGGCAGAAATATTTTCACAATAACATCTAGTTATCATCATTGTATTTTTGGATACAAATATGTAACAATGTTATACCTGGGTCAAGCTGGGCTCCTCCACATCTTCATCCTGTGCATCAGGACCTGTGCTTACCTCAGGAGCTGTGGCCTCAGCAGACATCGAAGGGAGCGTAGACAGCGATGGCCTGGGTTCTGTCTGGTCTGTCAAAAACCGCAGGCTGTGGTAATACCACAGCCTGGGGACATATAGGTCATCTGCTGCTGCTCCAGATCTCTCAGATCTTATCTCTCATCCAAATACAAGAACTCATAGTTGGCAGACACACAGCTAGCATGACTATGCTGCAAAAGCCCTTATAGTTAAAATAATATGAGCCAGAGTTGGCTGGTGGTACAATCCGGACATGCTTACCATCAATAGCACCACCACAGTTGGGAAAATCCCACTAATGATGGAACTGCGCTGCAAAGTCCTGCCATTGCTCTGGGTTGGAAGGAAACTATGTGGATTAAAAAAAGAAAAAATATATTACTACTTCTGCACATAACATTGCAATCAGATTTGACACAAACATGCTTAGCCAACATAAGGATACACTTAAATGAGTAAAGACAAAAGTGGAAGGTCAAGTTATCTGAGGTGTGGTGGGTAATGGGTAGATGTTTGGGACAGGTAACCCTCTCCACTTCAATGAGAGCTGTTTGCATAAATAATCAGTGATACTTTGGCCAGCCCCTCCTTACTTACACTATTGGCAGCCCAGTGGACAGGTGAGAAGTGTCATAATCTAAAAAGCTGGATACACGCTGTCCAAGTTGTAGCACATTAGGATTTAACCAATCAATATAATAGGAGACAAAAACTTAAGAAGTTTCAATTTGTAGGTAATTAGGCAGGCCCTTGCACTACATGGTTTGGGGAATTTATACAGAAATTTGAACACAAAAGAGGGATAGTGTGTATGGGTTTTGCAAAGTCAGCAGATAGAGTATTTGGATCTGTTGACTTTGCATATTTGTGGGGAAGGGAGGGTTCCAAATGAGTTTGGGCCCAAAAAAACGATCTCTTGCCTGAATTTGAGGACAACAATAACATTTGTACACATTTTAGGGGTTGTTTAGGGTAAGCCCCAAAATGTAGCTGACAAAAAACATTGCTAAGTTACCAGGCTAAGTGTGTATGGGCCCAGGATAGCATGCTGGGGAGGTTAGTGAAGGAAAAAATGCATATAGGCCAAAAAAGAAGCAAGAAAAGCTTACAGCATGCATGAGGACAAAGAGGACATTCACAGCATATAACAATATACCATGTGTACAAGGGTTCTACCTCATACACACTATTCGATTTTCTGCAGATTTACCAAAACCATGTAGTGCAAGGGCCTGCCTGAATGCATACAAATTTAAACTCTGAAGGTTTGACCTCATATTATATGGTTTTGGTAAATCTGAAGACAAAAATCTACAGAAAATATAATAGTGTGTATGGGGCCTTACTGTGTAGAGATTTCAGTCCATCGATGCAATGCAAACAACAACACTAATAGGGGCGTATATTTGTTCGTAAGAGACTGTCTGAGTCATCGTGTTTAATATGTAAACTTTAAGCATCAACCATCCCCAAAATCTGTTTTTCCTTTATTCCAAGTAGCAAAGACAAAGTCACGAGTTCTTTTTGAATTCCTAATGTAATACACTGAGTCATTGTGATTATCACAGAGCAAAACAGCCATCAAGGTTTGTGCAGAATGAAACCATTAGAAAAATAAATTTTTGTTTATCATCACAGAATCCACATAGTTCTGCTCTGAATAGGCAGTTACCTTCGTGACACTTAAGCCCCATACACACGGTCGGACTTTTTCATCAATTTGGTCCGATCGGACAAGGTTGTTGAAAAATCAGACCGTGTGTATGCACCATCGGACAGTGTTCGTCGGTTTGTCCGTCGGACAAAGTCTTATCTCCTGCTGGAAAGATTTCGCGTCAACCCGGTCCGATCACACCAAATCCGAGCGTGTGTACGCTTGTCCGACGGACAAAGTGCTACGCATGCTCAGAAGAAATTCTGTGACGGAAGCGCTCGGTCAGGTAAAACTACCTTTCCTAATCGACACAGCACATTCGTCACGCTGCAATGTTAAAATGTCTTTAATGCAGCGCATTCTCTTTTTCTTTACAATGCAACAAGAATGACATGTTTTAGCTGCTCCTATTCACCCGCACTTCTCACAAACTTACTTCTTTATTACTTTGCAGCATTTATACACTACATGTTTATTTTTACTCTGAACGGAAAAGAATCTTTGTTATTTTTTTACCATGATTTGTCTTTTTTTTTTTTGTTTTGGGGAATACATATTTGAATGTTTTTTTTTTTTTTTTTGGAGGGGGGTTGTGTGTCTCAAATTACCAAAAACACATTATTTACATTTGTATTTCTTGCTTAAATTTACTAGGAGGTTGTTTGTTGTTGTTGCCCTTGTTAATTCTACTTTAGGATTAGTGAAATGTACCAGCCTACTCAAAGAAAAACTGTCATTGTAGCAAAGTAAAACACAATAGTCAATGATTATTTCAAATCAAAAAAAACCTTTATTTAGGTCACACCAACAAACCAAAGAGGAACGCAGCCATGGTGAAACTTGGGGAATTTGCAAAGTCTTGGCCCCCCACGGCAACCATCATTGTCCAAGCGTAGAAAATTGGGGGCCTGAGGAGTACGTATATTAAGGGGAGTGCAATCTGGTCGTGAAGTCCAAAGTATCCGGAACTGCAGCAGATGCCATCTAGGTCCCCAGGCTCTGGTACTACAAGAGGCTCCATCTTCTCTCACACCAGACTGATTGCAGGTCGTCACTCTCAGGTCTTCCTTCCACGCTTCCTTCCACGCTGTGGCTGTCGTGCTGGTGGGGTGGCAGAAGGAGGAGGAGGAGGAGGAGGAGGAGGCGGAGCATGGTAGCTATGGCAAACATGTGTGAGTGGGGTCATCTCCCCAGCCCTACCCTTATTTAGGACATGGAGGATGAGCCCCTCACACATGTTGCGTTGCCCCACCTCCATACCCATCATTTTTGTGACAACCACCGAGCCAAAGGTCTCCTCGTCGGCGGGTGTGGCATGTAGGGAGTCTGAAGCCTCTCTGATCATCCGGAGCGCTGACTGTGCCGCATAACCCCCCTTCTCGCCCTTTTGTACGGAGGGCGGAGGGGAGGGGTTTGGGTGTCAGTCAGGCTCCGAGGCCTAGCCCCCTCTTGGCTGCCACTACCCAGCTGGTGGCTGCCACTAACCCCTGCCTCCTCCTGACTGCCACCTTCCACAGCCACCTCCTGGCTGAGGTCTTCCTGTGTAGGAAAAAGGGACATAGTTTCAGTTATTTGTTCATCAAACACACACAATTCTCATCTAGTGACTGGTGCAAAATGTTTACAAATAGAAAACCATACAATTCTCAGCCCAGCAGTTTAGATTCTGGCCCCAAATGTCTCCCACACCACTGTCTGTTGATATGTCAAACACGTTAGGAACTAAGCAATTGGCGATCCTGAATTAAGTGAACATCATTCATTATTCCCATAAATGGTAACAAAACTACTATACCTGGAACAAGCTGGGCTCCTCCACCTCTTCCAGACTGGAAGGCCCAGGTTGCTCCTCGGAAGCCTCATCAGGGGTGGGCTGTGCGCAAGGAAGCGTGGAAGGAGGAGTTGAGGTTGGCTCCGTGACATCAGCCTGGTCCTTCAGAAAATGGAGACTCTGATAGTACCAGAGCTTGGGGACATAGACCTCATCTGCTGAAGTTGCAGTTTCCTCAGACTTCACGACCTTCTTCCTCTCCCTGATATACGCACTCCTCAGGCTGCCAATTTTCTTTCTAATATCATCAACAGTTGCCGTGGGGAACCTTGGCTTGACAAATTCCACAAGTTCCTCCAGGGCTGCGTGCCTCTTTGGTTTGTTGGTGTAATGTGGGTGTATACCCTGCCACAATATGGGAAAATCCCTGTATTTGGCAATGAAGAGGGGAGAAAACTCATGTCGTTGAATCCCTTCATATCAATCTCTGCAAGACACAACAACACACCAAACCCTATAAATTATGTCAGGCTAAACTCTCCTAATCTTCTCCATAAAGAAGCCTCAAGTTCAAATCAGTCTAGGCTAGTTATGTACCAACGTTAAATTGTACCTTCGTTTGTAGCGATCGTCTCGTGTGAGTTTTCTCTCCCCTCGTCTCCCAGATCGTGGCTACGACACAGGCGTGTGACGTTTTATATACACTGCGCATGCTTCAAACTCCGCCCGCCCCTGACGATCTTTCTCGTCTATTCCCCACCCCTTCTCTTTACGGCGTAGTGGGGAGAGCACATGGCGGGGACACAGCAGGTGCGCCACAAATATCCCACCAACGAGGAGGAGGACGAGGAAAGTCCGGAGGCAGAAACGTCCCGATCCCGGAACCTGAAATTCAAGGCCTCCAATATGTCATTTGGAGAAATGTTGGAGATGGTGGACATATTAAAGAGGAGCGACTATGATGGGAAGTATGGGCCTTACCTCAACCCAATGTCCGCAAGGCCAAGATCATGTCTAAAGTTGTGAGAAGGCTGTACAATAATTTTGGGGTACAACGATCCAAGGAGCAACTCAGGAAACGCTGGTCAGACCTGAAACTGAGGGAGGCCGATCAGTACAGAAAGATCAAGAGAATTCTTCAAAAAAGTAAGTAGTTGTGTTTTGTGTTTGATTTCTTGCTTGCATACTGCTCCATTGTGTTTTGATTTTTACCAAGTTGTACATTCCAAAATGGCCACTTTCAGGTTCGTCTGTGCATTCGATCGTACTCAGCCTCGATCTTTCTGCCACTGTCATGGTCGTGTGTGTGTGCATTCGATCGTACGCAACCTCGATCGTTCGGCCACTTATAATACGATGTTTGGTGTTTTTTTGGGGAAAGGAAGTTTGTTCTCACTAGAAATGTCATCAAGAATGTAAAGCCAATTTATTCAATGTAAAGGAGAGGTCACTCAGTAGCTGTTTACCCATCTGGACTCTAGAGCACTAGTGCTGGGACACCCAAACCCCCTTTTTATTATGCTTTTCCACACATGTGCTCCAGTGGATACTAGAGGGGGGTCTCCATCACACAAACTTCTACCAAAAAGCTAGTCAGTTTAGCACCTTTACAAAGTGACTTCATTCATGTAGTTGACATTTGTAACTGGCCAAACTAAAATAGTGTCCGTCACTTTCAAGCAATGTTTGTCATTTCCTATTTCTGCCCTCAATAGCTTGTGTTGCTAAATCTTCCTTTTGGACATTCTCATAGGGGAGCGAAAACTTGGGCCGTCTGAGGAAACCCCCCAAACCAACACCTACCAAAAAAGGGGAAAGAGCAGAAGCAGAGGAGGAGGAGGAGGAGGAAGGAGAGATCATCGAACTTGGAGAAATTGTCACCACAACAGGTGAGTGTGGGAGAACACAGCTACTGGTAAGCTAATCCATGTATGGCTGCCTCATTTCCAACACCCCATTTTTGTTTGTTTGTGGTTTTTAGGTGACGTGGATGTTGTGGAAGAAAAATCGCACTTTACCACAGAGAGTGCCCACGTACTCATCGGAGAGATAATGGTCTGCAATAGAGATCTAGATTACATAAAGCAAAACATCAATGATGTTCAACAAAAATTGAAGAACATCATTGATGTTTTAGGAAAAATATGAAAACGCACCAAGTAATTAACACACATTTGTGCCAGCTTCAGAACACATTTGCAACTTAAAAACTGTCTGAAATTTGGAACATGCACACATTGTGTCCACATGTGCTAGCTCCCACCATGGTGGATGAATGGCAACGTTTTTTTTGGGGTGCAAACACTTTACGAACTACGAAAGTGGTTGTGGTGAAGGGGTTGCACCCCCAAAAAACGTCCATTCATCCCCATGATGGAAAATGGCACTTTTGAAGCTTCTAGGCATGTGTTTTACCATCTAATGACCATTTTCAGTCCCAAATTGTGTGCATGTTCAAAATTTCCACTTTTCGGGGGTGACCCCCCCATGTGATGAAGGCAAGATCAAACACACTTTGAACATATAGTCATGTCTGATCTTGTCTTCACTTTACAAAGTTGAACTTTCCAAGTTCCTAGGTTCTGTTTTGCTCCATGCCTGGTTTTACCAATTGCGGAATGTTTGTAAACAATGTTGTAAATAACCAAGATGTTGTCAGTTTTGGCGTGAAGATTGTAAACGCACTTGGGAATGTTTTCCTAGTAAATTTTTATAAATGTGTGGCTTCCTTATTTAAAAAACACAATGCATTATGTATGTAAAATGAAAAGGATATGGGGGGCAATGGGTGTTATTTACTAAAGGCAAATCCACTTTGCACTCCAATTTTCTTTCCCGGGGAACTTTTTCAATGCACTTGTAGAGCATAGCGGATTTGACTTATGTAAATGA
>CM053028.1:77942328-77976593 GCA_028564925.1 Lithobates sylvaticus
GGTTTTTTCTATTAACCACTTGCCGACCGCCCCATGTAGATATACGTCGGCAGAATGGCACGTACAGGCAGAACCACGTACCTGTACGTGCCATTCTTTAGGCGGTTGGGGGGTCCGATCGGACCCCCCTCCGCCGGCGGGGACGGTCGGCATCGCTTCAGGAGCGATCCGGGACGAGGGGACGGCCAGTGGTTTCTGGCCACCCCCTCGCGATCGCTCCTGGCGAATGAAAAGCTTCCCCTTCCTGTCTATTGTATAGACAGGAAGGCGGAAGTGATGTCACGCTCGGTGCGCCGGTCTATGTGACCGGAGACGCCGAGCGGCGAACATGTTAAGGTTAGTGCACAACAGTACACTGACACCAGTACAGTTAGGCACACAAAACACCCCCCTGTCACCCCCTGATCACCCCCCAGATCACCCCCTCCCCCCCCAGTCACAGTGTCACTAATTGCAGTGATCATTTATTTACTGATCACTGCATTTAGTGTCAGTGTGACTGTAATAACTGTCAGGGCAGTTAGTTTTAGGTCCTAGGTAGCCCCCTACCCCCCCCTAATAAAGGTTTAACCCCTGATTGCCCCCTAGGTAACCCTTCACCCCCTTTTGCCAGTGTCACTAAGCGATCGTTTTTCTGATCGCTGCATTGTGTCGCTAGGTAACCATTTTTTTTTTATTTTAACCGCCATGTTTTATATAGGTTCATAAATAGTTTTATAGGTCAGGTACCCCCATATTACAACCTAAATAAAGGTTTTAACCCCCTGATTGCCCCTAGAGTTAACCCTTTCACCAGTAATCACCGTATAACTGTCACGGGTGACGCTGGTTAGCCAGTTAGTTATTTCGTTATTTAGGTTCCCCGTCAGGTTTTTATATAGCGTCAGGTACCCCCATATATTACCTAATAAAGGTTTAACCCCCTGATTGCCCCTAGTTAACCCTTTCACCCCCTTTTGCCAGTGTCACTAAGCGATCGTTTTTCTGATCGCTGCATTAGTGTCGCTAGGTAACCAGTTTTTTTTTAGGTTAACCGCCATGTTTATATAGGTTCATAAATAGGTTTATAGGTCAGGTACCCCCATATTACAACCTAAATAAAGGTTTTAACCCCCTGATTGCCCCTAGAGTTAACCCTTTCACCAGTGATCACTGTATAAAACTGTCACTGGTGACGCTGGTTAGCCAGTTAGTTATTTCGTTATTTAGGTTCCCCGTCAGGTTTTTTATATAGCGTCAGGTACCCCCATATATTACCTAATAAAGGTTTAACCCCCTGATTGCCCCTAGTTAACCCTTTCACCCCCTTTTGCCAGTGTCACTAAGCGATCGTTTTTCTGATCCCTGCATTAGTGTCGCTAGGTAACCAGTTTTTTTTTGTATTACTGTTACGGGTGACGCTGGTTAGTTAGCTTGTTTTTTATACTGTCAGGGCACCCGCCATTTATTACCCAATAACGGTTTAACCCCCTGATCGCCCGGCGGGTGATATCAATTAGGTTTTAGGGTCAAATAAGGTCTGCGTCGCCCCAGGTTAGTGCCAGTACCGCAAACACCCACGCGCAAAGCATACACCTCCCTTAGTGGTATAGTATCTGAACAGATCAATATCTGATCTGATCAGATCTATACTAGCGTCCCAGCAGTTTAGGGTTCCAAAAAAACGCATTGTTAGCGGGATCAGCCCAGATACCTGCTAGCACCTGCGTTTTCCCCCTCCGCCCAGCCCAGCCCACCCAAGTGCAGTATCGATCGATCACTGTCACTTACAAAACACTAAGCACACATAACTGCAGTGTTCGCAGAGTCAGGCCTGATCCCTGCGATCGCTAACATTTTTTTTGTGGTAGCGTTTTGATTCAGTCGCTAACAGTCAGGAGCTTTTTTACCTGTGAATCTCAAAAAAATAAAAAAAACAAAAATAGTTGTCGTTTTTATTGTTCTCTCTCTCTCTCTATTGTTGCTCTTTTTTTACTCCATTCTATTCTGCAATGTTTTATTATGTTTTATCATGTTTTATCATGCTTGCTTTTCAGGTATGTAATTTTGTTTACTGTGTTTTAGTGTTAAGCATTTTTTTGTTTTCAGGTGCGCCATTCAGTTGCAGCGCGGATTTATTTATCTTGACAGCAACAGCGTTTGCTCCCACGATACATAAAGCCGCGACTCCAACGCTGTAGGAGGTGATTTCACCACCACAGTTAAAAAAAAGAGCATATGTGCCGAAGCATGGGGGCAGCAGGGGGGGCGGAGGAGCGATTGGCTCCTAATGCCACGTACATACGGTCGAAATTCCGACCGTGTGTACACGGCATAACTTTTGCGGGAGGATGCCCCCATGCATCGGCATATATAAATGGTGCATGTATGCCCATCATTAGAAGTGGGTGGATGAAGGGAGGTATTCTAATGGTGGGCATACCCACCAATCAATCTCTTTTTTTCGTTCAGCCAAGAGGCTGCATGAAAAAAAAAAAGATTACAATATATGTCCAGTATGTTGCTGGACTTTGAATGGTTATACCAGAATGATGCCTACAGGTTTAGGTATCATCTTGGTATCATTCTTTTCAGCCAGTGATCGGCTTTCATGTAAAAGCAATTCTAGCGGGTAATTAGCCTCTAGACTGCTTTTACAAGCAGTAGGAGGGAATGTCCCCCCTCCCGGATATAAAACCGCGCCATTGGGAAATTGGGAAAGCATTTTATCACACCAATCTTGGTGTGGTCAGATGCTTTGAGGGCAGAGGAAAGATCTAGGGTCTAATAGACCCCAATTTTTTCAAAAAAAGAGTACCTGTCACTGCCTATTGCTATCATAGGGGATATTTACATTCCCTGAGATAACAATAAAAATCATAACAAAGAAAAAAAATGGAAGGAACAGTTTAAAAATAGAATAAAAAAGCTAAATAAATAAAAAAAAAACTAAAAAAAAAAAAAAAAAAGCACCCCTGCCCCCCCTTCTCTTGCGCAAAGGCGTACACAAGCGTTGGTCTGGCGTCATATGTAAACAGCAATTGCAGCATGCATGTGAGGTATCACCGCGAAGGTCAGATCGAGGGCAGTAATTTTAGCAGTAGACCTCCTCCGTGAATCTAATGTGGTATCATGTAAAGGCTTTTAAAGGCTTTTAAAAATGTATGTAGTTTGTCGCCACTGCGTGTTTGTGCGCAATTTTAAAGCATGTCGTGTTTGGTATCCATGTACTCGGCCTAAGATCATATTTTTTATTTCATCAAAAATTTGAGCAATATAGTGTGTTTTAGTGCATTAAAATAAAAAAAAGTGTATTTTTTCCACAAAAAATGCGTTTGAAAAATCGCTGCGCAAATACTGTGTGGAAAAAAAAAATGCAACACCCACCATTTTAATCTGTAGGGCCTTTGCTTTAACAATATATATAGTGTTTGGGGGTTCAACGTAATTTTCTTGCAAAAAAAAAAAAATATGTTTTCATGTAAACAAAAAGTGTCAGAAAGGGCTTTGTCTTCAAGTGGTTAGAAGAGTGGGTGACGTGTGACATAGGCTTCTAAATGTTGTGCATAAAATGCCAGGACAGTTCAAACCCCCCCCAAATGACCCCATTTTGGAAAGTAGACACCCCAAGCTATTTGCTGAGAGCAATGTTGAGCCCATTAAATATTTTTTTTTTTTTTTGTCCCAAGAGATTGAATAATGAAAAAAAAAAAATATATATATATTTTTTTTTACAAAAAGTTGTCACTAAATGATATATTGCTCAAACATGTCATGGGCATATGTGGAAATACACCCCAAAATACATTCTGTTGCTTCTCCTGAGTACGGGGATACCACATGTGTGGGACTTTTTGGGAGCCTAGCTGCGTACGGAACCCCAAAAACCAAGCACCGCCTTCAGGCTTTCTAAGGGAGTAATTTTTTTATTTCACTTCTCACTGCCAATCACAGTTTCGGAGGCCATGGAATGCCCAGATGGCATAAAACCCCCCAAAATGACCCCATTTTGGAAAGTAGACACCCCAAGCTATTTGCTGAGAGGTATTGTGAGTATTTTGCAGATGTCGCTTTTTGTCACAAAGTTTTGAAAATTGAAAAAAGAAAAAAAAAATTTTTTTTTCTTTACTTTCTTCATTTTCAAAAACAAATGAGAGCTGTAAAATACTCACCATGCCTCTCAACAAATAGCTTGGGGTGTCTACTTTCCAAAATGGGGTCATTTGGGGGGGTTTTGTGCTATTTTGGCATTTTATGGCCTTCGAAACTGTGATAGGTAGTGAGGAGTGAAATCAAAAATTTGCACCCTTAGAAATCCTGAAGGCGGTGCTTGGGTTTCGGGGCCCCGTACGCGGCTAGGCTCCCAAAAAGTCCCACACATGTGGTATCCCCATACTCAGGAGAAGCAGCAAAATGTATTTTGGGGTGCAATTCCACATATAACTATGGCATGTGTGAGCAATATATCATTTAGTGACAACTTTTTGAAGAAAAAAAAAAATTATTTTTTATTTTTGTCTTTATTCAATCACTTGGGACTAAAAAAAAAAAATATTCAATGGGCTCAACATGCCTCTCAGCAAATAGCTTGGGGTGTCTACTTTCCAAAATGGGGTCATTTGGGGGGGTTTTGTACTTCTCTGCCATTTTAGCACCTCAAGAAATGAAATAGGCAGTCATAAATTAAAAGCGGTGTAAATTCCAGAAAATGTACTCTAGTTTGTAGACGCTATAACTTTTGCGCAAACCAATAAATATACGCTTATTGGCATTTTTTTTACTAAAGACATGTGGCTGAATACATTTTGGCCCAAATGTTTGACTAAAATTGAGTTTATTAGATTTTTTTTTATAACAAAAAGTAGAAAATCTCTTTTTTTTTCAAAATTTTCGCTCTTTTTCCGTTTATATCGCAAAAAATAAAAATCACAGAGGCAATCAAATACCATCAAAAGAAAGCTCTATTTGTGGGAAGAAAAGGACGCAAATTTCGTTTCGTTACAAAATTGCATGACCGCGCAATTACCAGTTAAAGTAGTGCAGTGCGAAATTGAAAAAAGACCTCTGGTCCTTAAGCTGACAATTGGTCCGGGGCTGAAGTGGTTAAAAGTAAGCTATAGAAATATATTTATAGACTGCACATACTCTAATACAGGGGTCTCCAAACTATTGCCCTCCAGTTTCTCAGGAACTACAATTCCCATCATGCCTAGTCATGTCTGTGAATGTCAGAGTTTTTCAATGCCTAATGGGACATGTAGTTCCACAACAGCTGGAGGGCCGTAGTTTGAAGATCACCGATAATTTAATTATTAAAAGAGAGGATCGATCCGAACGTCAGCTGACAGTTGCTTTAGCCTGCAGTTGGCTGAAAACAGGTCAAAGGAGTGCACTTAGTTCTGCAGGAGAAGTAGGGTCAAAGGAGCTTTGCCATTCCATCCGTTCTTTTAAGTGTTTTAAGTGTAAGCCTGCATCTTTTTCTTTATTATTAAAAAGTGAACCTGCAACCATCCAACAAATGAGATCTGCATACCATCATTAAAGTGTTCGTCAACCTATAAAAAATAATTAGATCCTGTTCCCTTAAAGCATTTTATACAGCACAGTGCTGTGTAATTTGGCCCCATGTAATATGTAAAAAAGCAGGCTGATCCTGCCAGTTTCCGCCCTCCCCTTTGCAAACTGACCACAGTATATCATGGCTGCTGAGCCCTGACACTGGTCAGTTTATGTGCCTCCATCATCTGCAGCTTTGCCGTCTTCTCCCCTCCCCCTCCCTCCCTGTCGGCTCCTGGGTCAGGACGGCGTCACCACTCCCGAAATTTACAGCCATTATCCAGTGCTCACCAACACAGGGGAGCCGGAGCTACGGATCACATGACCAGATTGGAGTGGACTGAAGAAAGTGAAGTACACAGATCTTTTACAGAGTAGGCAACAGGTAGCAGAAGTTTCACAAGCTGACTGTTGGCTTTCAGATGAAACCCAACAGTCTTCCACTGACAATTTAGACCCAAGTGCTTAAACCCCCACCTCCCTCCATCCACGCATTTAAATATGTAAATGTACACTTCGGGGGGATGACTATATAGCAAATCTACACATTACATATTGCTACACATACTGGAGTGAGAGCAGTAATTCTAATGCCATTCAAAGGTTAACACTAAACTCAGGACCTGTAATCCAATGGATAAAGTTTGTTGTCGCTTCATGGGAGAGGCTGGACATGCTGAGAATCTATTAACTTGGCAAAAACGTATCCTTTACAGTTTACAAAAAATAAACTATAGTGTACGTTTTACTGAAAACTGTTGCACTAATATCACGTGACTTTGAAAATTGGGTCTCCAGGGTCTCTTCCTTTAGAAAATATATACTGCTTGGGGGTTTTAACTAATCTTCAGGCCTACTTTTTTTTTTCTGCTGCAAAAACAAACAAACATTCTCAGTCTGATGGCCAGCAACATTTAGCCTACTTCTGAGCCCAGGTCATCCCGGACCCACCCCTAGTCTGTGACTTAATAGTAAAAGGAGAAGCAGCACATGAGGTTGTCATCTCTCTTTCTCCTCCTATCAGCATGCTTCTTGTCTGCACATGAAATGACTGGTTTCTTGTGCTTTTCTTTCTCACACTCCAGCTACTGCTGTAGAGAGACTGCAATAGGCTGATACCAGGTACTTCCACTGATTGTATTTAAAAAATAAATGAAATGATGTATTATGGCCCTTTCACGCGGACGTGTCCGTGTATGGGCTCCGCTCAGCGGGGGATCCCTCCGTCGATCCCTGCTGAGCAGGCAGATGACAGGTCTGTTTCTGCACTCTGTGCAGGGACGGACCTGTCAGAGCGCCGCTCTCCCCTATGGGGGATCAGATGAAGACGGACCGTAGAGTCCATTTTCATCCGATGACGGATGGAAAAATAGGGCTTTCCTCCGTCACACTTTTTCGGATCGAAGCAGGTCAGAAGTCAGCGGACATGTCACCGCTGATATCCGTCGCTCCATAGAGGTCTATGGAGCGTCCGTTCAGGTCCGCCTAAAAAAACTGACAGGCGGACCTTAACGGACCGTCCGTGTGAAAGAGGCCTTAGTGATTATACAGCTGCATTAAATTTGTGTCCTTTAGATCTGCATTGAGTTCAGCTTTAACAGCAGCTTTTTTTCCCACATCTAGGCCCATTGACAAACCCAATATTTTGGGTATAGGCACACTTAGATGATTCCTCCTGGACCCCCATAGTTCACTGCTCAGCTTCGGAGCAGTAATTTACTATACCTGAGCACGTGCCTAGCGGCATGCAAATACCGACTTTCAGAAATGTCAACGTTTGTATATGAATTTATGTGCACTGCAACACAAAATAAAGTGTTTAACCTCCAGCTAAATCATCTTATCCCCTCTGTACCATAATAGCAAGTGTCCCTGTGCAACATAAAAAAAAAAAAAACTTTTCTGTTCACTTCTGTACCTATATGAGCTCCCCTCCGGGCACTCAGCTGACTTGTCAGCTATCTTCTCTCTCCGGCTCACAGCTGCAATGGGCGGGGCCGAGCAGTCCTGCTGACGTCAGCCGGGGAGGAGAGAGAGCCGTGCGTCAGCTGAGCGCCCGGAGTGGAGCTCATATAGGTACAGAGCTGAAGACTTTTATTTTACGTTACACAGGGACACTTGCTATTATGGTACAGATGGGAGAAGACGATTTAGACGCAGTAATGAGAGCAGCAGGAGAGGGGAAGGGGGCGCTGGTAACAGCAGACAGGCGAGGAGGGGAAGGGGGACAGAGAGGACACAGGAGAGCAGATAGCAGAATTGCGTAAACAGACCATGGGTTCAGGGTTCAGCAGCCCTGATTATTGTGGTCAGTTTGCAGAGGAGAGGGTATAGCCAGGCAGGATCAGCCAGGTTTTTTAGGTGTTACAGGGGGCCAAATTACACAGCACCAGAACGGTGCTGTATAACATACTCTGAGGCAGGGATATGCAATTAGTGGACCTCCAGCTGTTGCAGAACTACAAGTCCCATGAGGCAGAGCAAAACTCTGACAGCCACAAGCATGACACCAAGAGGCAAAGGCATGATGGGACTTGTAGTTTTGCAACAGCTGGAGGTCTGCTAATTGCATATCCCTGTTCTAAGGGAATTTGTTTTTTTTTGTTTGGGTTAACGAACGCTTTAAGGAAGCACTAGTAAAAGATTTTCAGGATTTAAGCGAAGTCAATCACACATTTTACATGAATTTTTCAATCTACGCACAATCATTTCTTCATTCCCTGAGTTAACGCCGATTTTCATGTTTCAGTGAACTTTAGGCCAAGCTGGTCCAAACAATTTACTCCACTAACAGATGCAGTGTCTGTGTGCCTTGTATAAGCTGTATGGAGGCTCAGCAGCCGGGGCTCCATGCATTTCAGACAGCGCACAGCCTCTCCAACTGTTAGTGAAGTATATAGTTTGTCTGGATCAGCTTGGCCCAAAAAGAACTATTAACCCATTTCCGCCGACCACCTCCCAGCTCTTTAAGAGTTCTAAAATCCGGGAGGGCAGGCATTCGGGTCATGTGACTGCAGTGATTAGCTGTCACATGATCGGAAAGCTCCAGATCGCAAATATGTATTGGGAAGTTTAGCAATCCCTGGCAGCTACCATGCTGGGAACGTGCTCTCAGCATGGCAAGTTGTTTATACAAGGTGGCATATATGCGGCCGCTCTGCGTTATGACCCACCCGTCGAGAGGCCACATATATGCATAATGTCGGCGCCAAGGGGTTAAACCTTTTCATGACGAAGGTAAAAATATGCCTGAAAACCAACAACATTAACCCCTTACCGACCAGCGCACGACGATGTACGTCCCTTTTTAAAGAGGGATATCTCGGTAAAGGCAGCAGCTGCTGCCACCACCGAGGTATCCATCTCTTCAGGTGATGGTTCGGTAAACGATAACGGTGGTCTCTGCGGTGGATTCACCACAAGATCACAGTTATCGGCGGCGGGAGAGGTGCCACCCCCCCTACCACAGGCGGCGGAGCGGCCGGTACCTATCTGTGGCTGGGTATGGAGACGAGTGAGGCTAAGATGGCCCCCACCCGTCTCCATACCATAGCAGGGTGGAAGCGACGTCAAAATGTCACTTCCGCCCATACCTCTTAAAGGCACATTTTTTTCAATGTCATTTTTTCAAATGACAAATTTTTTTTTTTTATTGCATTTAAGTCCAAATATGAGATATGAGGTCTTTTTGACCCCCCAGATCTCATATATAAGAGGACCTGTCATGCTTTCTTCTATTACAAGTGATGTTTACATTCCTTGTAATAGGAATAAAAGTGACCCAAATATTTTTTTTTTTTTTAAACAGTGTAAAAATAAATAAGAAAAAAAAAAGATTTTTTTTAAGCGCCCCGTCCTGACGAGCTTGCACGCAGAAGCGAACGCATACGTGAGTAGCGCCCACATATGAAAACGGTGGTCAAACCACACATGTGAGGTATCGCCGCGATCGGTAGAGCGAGAGAAATAATTATAGCCCTAGACCTCCTCTGTAACTCAAAACATGCAACCTGTAGAATTTTTTAAATGTCGCTTATGGAGATTTTAAGGGTAAAAGTTTGACGCCATTCCACGAGCGGGCGCAATTTTGAAGCGTGACATGTTGGGTATCAATTTACTCGGTGTAACATTATCTTTCACAATATAAAACAAAATTGGGCTAACTTTACTGTTGTCTTTTTTTATTCAAAAAAGAGATTTTTTTCCCAAAAAAGTGCGCTTGTAAGACCGCTGCGAAAATACAGTGTGACAAAAAGTATTGCAATGACCGCCATTTTATTCTCTAGGGTGTTAGAAAAAAAAATGTACAATGTTTGGGGGGTTCTAATTAATTTTCTAGCAAAAAAAAGGTGTTTTTAACTTGTAAACAACGAGTCTGAAAAAGAGGCCTGGTCCTTAAGTGGTTAACCCCCTAACCCCCAATAGCCTCCTAACCCCTAATATTAACCTCCTAATACCTAAGGTAACAAAATAAATAATAACATAAATAATCAGAAATAAAAATACATTAATTACCCCTACCCTTTAACCCCTTACAAAAAAAAAAATAAAAGAAGTAAAACAACGTGTAAATAATAAACCAATAAAAGTGGATAAAAAGCTGAAAAACTAATAATGAAACAGATTATATTGTTTTCTATTGGCTATTAAAAAATGCCAAAGCTCAAAAATGCTTTAAAACACTCAAATTCTTGATAAAAACTCTCAAAAACACGGCGTCGAGGTGTGAATGCAGCCTAAAGGCACGGCAAGTGCGACGCGCTTTTCTGTTTTCCGGGACGCACATTTCTGAATATATCCATGCGGCTCCTCCAGCGTTGCTCCCCTCACATTGGCTCCCGCTGCCGTCCGTCTAACTCCAGTGAGGAGGGGGTGTGGCTGACCAGCGCTGTGTAGGTCTATGGACACAGGAAGCATTGGCGGCGCACACAGGGGTCTCCTTGGCACCCAACTCACTCCAGGAGACACCTAAAGATGGGGGGAGGAGCTCAGGTCTGAGGGAAGAAGAGGACACATTTCTCTGTATTATCATCAGACAGGGAAGGTGTCTCCTCTTCTTATGTTACACTAATCACCCCCCTGGGGACATCCCATCAGATTGCACTGTGTGTGGGCTATCTGTACAATCCTGAACACTACTCAGCAGTTCTCCCAGCCTGTTAGAAGACAATGTCATGGACTGTAGAGAACACACAGAGCCTGACATCCTACACACACGGTCCATTCACTGATATAATACAACTCACCGGAGGCCCGGCAGCCCTGTGTGTATGCGGTGTGTGGTGGGGAAGGCGGAAGTAGAAGGAGCTCTGCGCTCGGTCACCTTCTCCTCCGCACACTGGACACACCATGCCCGGACTCCACCAATAGCCGAGCGCCTCACAGCCGCGCCTTCTAAAACAAGAGCTGTGATTGGTCACCGGTATGCGGTGACCTTTGTGTAAAACATGTCGCTGGTCTGGAAATACAAAATAAAACAGATCTGGAAAGACGGAAATGTGTGTGGAGGGATCGGTCAGAGCGGAGAAATCACATAGAACACTAATATTAGTAACCGAGGAAGCTGTGGAGGGCGCCTGAGGGGGTTTGTCCCAGCACGCCCTCCGTAGTATGTCGGCCATGTTTGATGAGGGCAGAGTCCACAGATGGAGGAAGTGCCGTTGCCCTCAGTGAGGGTTGTGAGCCTGTTCTTCTGACAGTGAGGTATGTTATGAGTGCAGCTTAATGAGAAATACGAGGACTTCTATCTTCTCCGAGAACTGTATAGTGACACAGGGGGGGTATACAGACACAGAGGTATGTACACACAGGGGGGGGGGGTATACAGACACAGAGGTATGTACACACAGGGGGGTATACAGACACAGAGGTATGTAAAACACAGGGGGGGTATACAGACACAGAGGTATGTACACACAGGGGGTATACAGACACAGAGGTATGTACACACAGGGGGTATACAGACACAGAGGTATGTACACACAGGGGGGTATACAGACACAGAGGTATGTACACACAGGGGGTATACAGACACAGAGGTATGTACACACAAAGGGGTATACAGACACAGGGGTATGTACACACAGGGGGGTATATAGACACAGAGACATGTACACACAGGGGGGTATACAGACACAGAGGTATGTACACACAGGGGGGTATATAGACACAGAGGTATGTAACACAGGGGGATATACAGACACTGGTTTGTTTTCGGCATTGGTTTGTGCTAACACTCAAGCTGGGCTCACACCTCCGACGGATACGGCTCGCAGCAGGGGTCCGGTGCGTCCTTGTTCCCCGTTTCAGGGTCGAATTGAGGACACATTTTTGCCTGAATTCGGCCCTGAAACACAGCCAAAGCCTATCCACAGCCCCATGGAGATATGTGAACCAGCTCCATAGAGAGCCAGTCACAATCTCCTGTCATGCGAATTGGATGCGGCGAAACCTGCATCGAATTCGCATAGGAGCGAACCCAGCCTCAGTCTCTCCCTCCTAACAACAATGATGTCACAGAAGAAAATGTACTGAAAGAAGCACAAATATATAGCAGCACTAGTCTGAATCTAGGCTGAAAGCAGTTCTAAAAGGTACAAGGTTTTTTTACCTTAATGCATTAATGCGGAGTTCCACTTAAAAAAAAAAAAAAAAAAAAACAATTTTAACCACTTCAGCCCCGGACCAATTTGCAGCCAAAGGACCAGGCCTCTTTTTGCGATTCGGCACTGCGTCGCTTTAACTGACAATTGCGCGGACATGTGACGTGGCTCCCAAACAAGATTGGCGTCTTTTTTTTCCCACAAATAGAGCTTTCTTTTGGTGGTACTTGATCGGCCATGCGGTTTTTATTTTTTGCGCTATAAACAAAAATAGAGCGCCAATTTTGAATAAAATGGAATATTTTTTACTTTTTGCTATAATAAATATCCCCAAAAAATATATAAAACAATTTTTTTTCCTCAGTTTAGGCGATACGTATTCTTCTACATATTTTTGGTAAAAAAAATTGCAATTAGCGATTATTGATTGGTTTGCGCAAAAGTTATAGCGTTTACAAAATAGGGCATAGTTTTATAGCATTTTTATTAATATTTTTTTTTTTTTTACTAGTAATGGCGGCGGTCAGCGATTTTTTTTTATTGTGACTGCGACATTATGGCAGACACATCAGACATTTTTGACACATTTTTGGGACCATTGTCATTTATACAGCAATCAATGCTATTTAAATGCATTGATTCCTGTATAAATGACACTGGCAGTGAAAGAGTTAACCACTAGGGGCGGGGAGGGGTTATGGTGTGTGACGTGTGTTTTTTTTTTTTTTTTACATTAGGGGGCGGGGCTGACGTCTGACGTCATTGATCGGCTTTCCCGATGACAGGGAACAGCCGATCAATGACAGGCAGAGTAGGAAGCGCAGGGAGAGGTTTGTTTACACAGACCTCTCCCCGTTCTTCAGCTCTGTGACCCGATCGTGGGACACCAGCGGCGATCGGGTCCGCTGGTCCCGCGGCTGTGGTCACGGAGCTCCCGACCGGGTCGGGAGCGCGCCGCCCACGGCTAGGCTCTTAAAGGGCCACGTACCTGTACGTGGTTTTGCCTAGCCGTGCCATTCTGCCGACGTATATCGGCGGGAGGCGGTTGGGAAGCGGTTAAAGTCAGCAGCTACAAATACTGCATCTGCTGACTTTTAATAATTGGACACTTACCTGTCCCAGGGTCCAGCGATGTGGGCGAAGCCCCACTCGTCTCCCCCTCCTCTCTGCGGCGCCGGCATTGTAACTATGGGCGTCCGGCTTCACAGCCAGGCACGCACTGCGACTGGTTGTGCAATCATCTGGGACCTGTGAAGTGTTCCAGATGATTTCTGAAAGGGAGGGGGTAGAGGTGAACTGACTTTTGGCTCCACAGAGCCCCGAGAGGAAGTGGGAGCTGGAACCCTAATTTGAGGGTTTCCGCTCCCCCCCAAACAAATGACATGCCAAATCAGACCAGGCAACATTTTTCCAATCTTCTATTGTCCAATTTTGGTGAACCTGTCCGAATTGTAGCATCAGTTCCTATTCTTAGCTGACAAGAGTGGCACCCGGAGTGGTCTTCTGTTGCTGTAGCCCATCTGCTTCAAGGTTCGGTATGTAATGCTTTCAGAGATGATATTCTGCATACCTTGGTTGTAACGAGTGGTTATTTGAGTTAGACCCCTTTCACACTGGAGCGTTTTGCAGGCACTATAGCGTTAAAAATAGTGCCTGCAAACCGCCCTAAAACAGCTGCTCCATTCACTCCAGTGTGAAAGGGGTTAAACCGCCCCGCTAGCAGCCGAATAGCACTGCTAAAATGATGGTGAAGCAGCGCTAAAAATATTTCTGCTTTACCGCTGACGCCGGTGGCGGCACAGTGTGAAAGGGGTCTTACTGTTGCCTTTCTATCATCTCGAACCAGTCTGCCCATTCTCCTCTGACATTAACAAGGCATTTTCATCCACACAACTGCCGCTCACTGGATATTTTCTCTTTTTCGGACCATTCTCTGTAAACCCTAGAGATAGTTGTGGATGAAAATCCCAGTAGATCAGCAGTTTTTGAAATACTGTGACCAGCCCGTCTGGCACCAACAACCATGCCACATTCAAAGTTGCTTAAAGAGGATGGCCACCTGCACAAAAAATATTAAAAGTCAGCAGCTACAAATACTGCAGCTGCTGACTTTTAATAAAGGGACACTTACCTGTTCCAGGTTCCAGCGATGTCGGCAGAAGATGACGAGCAAGCGCTCGTCTCTCGGCTGCCCCCGTCGCCATCCTCTGTCAGGGAATCAGGAAGTGAAGCGTTGCGGCTTCACTGCCCGGTTCCCTACTGCGCATGTGCGAGTCGCGCTGCGCGTCTTTACTGGTCCCCGTTGTGTCCTGGGAACTGTGTGTTTCCCAGGACACAAGGGGGGTGGATAGGATAGGGGCGGGGCAGCTGCGGCTAGCTAGTCCCGGAAGTGGGTGCAGATACCTGGATTATCCAGGTATATGCACCCCCCTCCCCCCTGAAAGGTGCCAATTGTGGCAACGAAGGGGGGGAGGAATCCGATAAGCGGAAGTTTTACTTTATGGTGGAGCTCCGCTTTAAATCCCTTTTCTTCCCCATTCTGATTTGAACTTCAGCAAGTCATCTTCACCACATCTAGATGCCTAAATGCATTAAGTTGCTGCCATGTGATTGGCTGATTAGCAATTTGTGTTTCCAAGCAATTGAACAGGTGTACCTAATAAAGTGGCCGGTGAGTGTATGTATACTTTGCTGATTTAATAGTATTGCTGTTGGTCTTGTATGACTGCTTCACATCACTGGCCTCTTGCATGATGTAGTATATGCTTTGTTATATTTTATTTCACTGACACAACATAGCAGTCTCTTTTTACTAATGCATTAAAGCGGTTCTGCACTCATTTCATTTAGTAAATCTCTTTGCCTTCCAAATCAGGCAAAGAGTACTAAATTAAATGTTTTTTTTTTTTTTTTTTTTTACTTACCTTGTAATTGAAGACTTCCGGTCTTCTCCCTCTGCGGCGGCGGGCGGGGTCTTGCGTCGATCGTCGTCACGCCGCACTGTCTCCTGGGATCTGGTGTCATTGATCCCAGGAGTCAGTGCGGGCATCTTCCGAAATCTCGCGAGATTTCGGCCACATCTTCCGAAATCTCCCGAGATTTCGGCCGCATCTGCCGAAATCTCGTGAGATCTCGGCAGATGAGCCGTTACTGCGCACGCGCGAGTAACGGCAGTGCATGCTGGGCCATCTAAAGTCCCTGTGGGTGTTTCACATGCCCACAGGCAAGATGGCCCCCAGCACTAAAGAAGAAGACGAGGAACTTCATCGGACGAAAACCGGCGGCGATCGAGATGGAAGATGGAACAGGTGAGTCCCCTAATAAAGGTAAGCACACTTTATATTACATCCTAAAAAAAAAATTTTTTTTTTCAGAGTGCAGAACCGCTTTAATTATTTTATGGTATATATGTTGTGTTTGTCATGAATATGGTTAGAGATAAGATGGTTTGGGGTTAGGTTTGGGGTTAGGGCCTCTGGCTATTGAGCCCAGAGCTGTGAGGTCAAATGCCTGAGCCAGGTCTCCCCAAATTCAGACACCACTAGGTTTACTGTCAGTGCCGGAAACATGTAGCTTTATTGGGGCACAGTTCCAGTCACCTACCATGTGAGAAATTAAAGCTATCCTTTTACAGTAAAGTACATGGGGTAGTTCTTTAGTGAGTTGAGCTCCATTATGTGTTATTCTAGCAGAGGCTTCATGAAAACCATTACTGCATAAGAGATTAGGGTTCAGTATTTGCAGTACATATTAGCACTCACACCTAGCATGCTTTTAAAAGAGAAGTTGACAAAAAATAAGAAAAAAAATTCATACTTGCCTCTATGCTGAAGCATCTGTCACACATCAGCTGTAAAGGCCCGTACACAGGATACGAAAATCGGAAGTAAAATTTCTTCCGACAAACGATCTGCCAATTTCCGGATCGTTGGTACAGTGCTTTCGACAGCCGATTCAGATTTTTCGTACAAAAAAAGCTGCATGTGCAGATTATAAAATTTTTGGATGTGAACAGAACGTCCGATTTTCGTTTAATTAGTACGGTCTTCATCCAAAAAAAATCGTGAGAGCAAGACTAAGCATGCTGAAACGAAAGAATACATACAAAACTATTCAACACATTACGTCACTTCTGAAGTTGAAATCTGTCGTACTTCTTCACTTTCGACATGAGACTAGCATGCAACAAAAAATGGACGAATGTTCGTCTGAAAATCTGATCGCGTGTACGAGGCTTAAGACTTAAGACTTAATGAGTGTTTACATGACCACTGATTGCTCAGTTCTCAGTGACCACTCTCTGCTATGGTCTTGCAGCACTCACTGGAGCACCAGGCAGGAGAGGGGGCAGCTGGCTCCGCCTCTCATCCATGCACTGAGAGGCAAAGCCAGCTGTCAATCAGGCACCCGGGTGGATCCTTACAATATTTTTGGGATCCTTCCAGAGCCTGAAGTGGCTCTGCTATGTCGGCTGAAAGCATTAGCCTGCTCTCAGCTGGCTCTGGGTTACGAAGTGCACTGCTATAACCCACAAGAAAAGTATGGCCAAATAAACTAGGCTCAGACTACATATGGTTTTTGGCATTGTTGCCGTTTCCCAGTAGTCTGAACAACAGTATTGAGGCATTGGGTGTAATGCACAATGGGATTCATTATCGCTATTTTGTGGTTTTCATTTATTTGGGGTATATTGTTTTTGTTTTTTATGTTGGTAGGGCCTTTATTTAATTTTTTTTTTTTTTTTTTTAAAAGGTGGCCTTTTGTTTCAGTGGTGTTACTTTTTTAAATTTATGTTGACAGGGCTTTTTTAGGTTTTAAGTCCTAAAAGCAAAGCATTTACTGACCATCTGTTCTTCAAGCTGCCTTTGCTTTCTTTGCAGCAAAATGCTGCACATTATATCAATTACATTCACCATAACCCCCTTTCTGCATAGATACAATAAA
This sequence comes from Lithobates sylvaticus, assembly GCA_028564925.1. NCBI lineage: Eukaryota > Metazoa > Chordata > Amphibia > Anura > Ranidae > Lithobates > Lithobates sylvaticus. The sequence goes on from CM053028.1 coordinate 77,959,410, forward strand.
AGTTAGACATACACCAGTTAGGCCTATTACTCCTGATGGAAACTGTCCTGCTTCTGGCCATATATATGCTGCTGTGTCCCCTGCAGCTTTCTTTAATTCTTATAGCGCCAACCTGTGTTTTTCTTCATGTCATTGTGCATAATGACAAATTAAAAGTGACCTGTTGATGGGCAATTTTACACTGCTGTACTTTCTGTGGTCTCTCAGTTTCTACTGAGTTTGATTGAAATGGGCTGGTGGAGGGACACCCTTGCATCAGCAAGAACAGGGACAGCAAACTCCTGACAAATTTTCATCTGCTGGTCATAGCAGGTCCAATACTGCTTGATAAAAAATAAAAATAAAAAAATAAAAAAAAGCATATGTCCCTGCCAAAACTACCTGGGGGAAAAAAGCCTTTTATTCAAACTGAAATGAATCAGTTTGTGGTACTGCTGCTGGGTTTAGGCCAATCACATTTTACAAGAGAAAAAAAAAATTCTACATTTGCACTGCTAGTGTACGCTGTCACAGAGACTGTAAAAGTCATACTGTTCTATAACACCACATACAAATTCAAGGCATCCCCCATATAGGTTATTTAAAGGATTGGTTTATTTTCAATGTTCCCTCCATGCCTCATAAAAAGACCCTCTCCTTGTTGCATGGTATTCTTTGAATAATTTGTTTTTGCATTTCCCACCTCCCCGTGTTTTTTTTTTTTTTTTTTTTTTCTTTTCTGTAGTTTTGTTTATTTAGCTCTAAAAATGGCCAGAATTTAATACCAGGATTTGCACCCTTACAATCCACTCTCAAACATTTAAAGGGATCCATCTCCATCTTGCATTTCTGTTCCGTTTATAAGGGCATTGACATTGCTATTCTGGTGAAAAGCATTGCAAAATTATTTCCAAGTGAAGTAAAAGCTTTTTTTGCACATGTGACACTAAAGCATTTAACAGAAAAAATAAATAAATTTATTTTTTTCTAAAATATTAAAATAATAATAAAAATGTGTCTAGAGTTAATTTGGGCAGATTAAGGTTAAATAAGTGTTAATAAAGAGTACACCTTTTTATTAACCACTACAATACTGTGCAGTTTCGCCCCCTTCCTTCCCAGACCAATTTTCAGCTTTCAGCGCTCTCGCACTTTCAGTGACAATTGCGCGGTCATGCAATGCTGTAACCAAATTAATTTTTTATCATTTTCTTCGCACAAATAGAGCTTTAGTTTGGTGGTATTTATTCGCGACTCCGTTTTTTATTTTTTGCGATATAAGAGAAAACATAGCGGAAATTTTGAAAAAAAACAATATTTTCTCCTTTCTTTTTTAAAAGAAATCCAATAAAATCAAATTTTGTCATAAATTTAAGCCAAAATGTATTCTGCTACATGTTTTTAGTAAAAAAAATCCGTTAAGTGTATAATAATTGGTTCGCGTGATCACGGACATATGTACGCAAATGATCATGTACAGGTGTGTGCAGGTGATCACGGACATATGTGTGCAGATAATCATTGGCACATGTTATTTTACTGGGACATATGTGGGGGACATGTGTTTTTATTATTTGGGGACATGTGTGTTTTGGGGACATGTGTGTTTACACTGTGGGGACACTACACGGGTGATCAGTGAGTAAAAAGCTGTAAAAAAAACAACTAATACTCACTGATCACCAGCCGGCTGCAGCGATCCTCTCTCCTCTCCTCACCGACGACTTCCGTGTGAGGAGAGGAGAGCCGATTGCCTAGCAACCGGCTGTTTGTTTACATCACATGACGGCTGTGATTCGACACGGCCGTCATGTGATCAGGAGGGCCAATCACCGAGCCCTCCTGCCGATCCGAGATGCGCCGTGTCCGGGTGACACGGCCGCATCAGGATCGCGCCGCTGCGCGGGCACGCGTGCGCGGGCACGCGTGCGCGCGATCCCTCTACTTCTGAAGGACGTTCCGGAACGTCCTCTCAGAAGTAGACGGCTCCCACCTGGCCGTATATGTACAGTGGCCGGGTGGGAAGTAGTTTAAAGAAAACGTTTTTTTTTTACTTGTAAGATTGCTTTAGAGCAGAACTCCAGGCAATTTTTTTTTCATGCAGTGGGACTGTTAACTGCTCATTTTGTTTAGGGGTGAACACAGGGTCCTTTTGATGCGCTGGAAAAAGTTGTTTCCCCACATCCAGTGGTGGACTGTTCCTGCCGTCCTCACATCAAGGCTGGTCTATGGGCGTGACAATCTCAGGAACAGTCCACCGCACAAGACCGGGGGGGGCAGGAAAAGCAGGATCCAGTCTTTCGCTGGGAGGATTGGAGGATCAGGGGAGGATATCTTGACTCTCCAATCCCCTTGACAAAAATGAGCAGTTAAGAAGTACAACAGCTCAGGGGGGGGTTTTTAGCCAACCTAACGGACTATCACGGTACCTGAACGGACATATGTCTCAATACAAAAGAATAATTCTAAATACTTTTATTAACACATAATATACAAAAAACATGTCACATATAAAAAAAGGGGGGGGGTCATTGCAGTCCGAGAATGTACATATACATATAGCTATTAGTGAATCAGAATGCTGAAACAAACTCGCAGAATGCTGGTTGACGCGTTTCGCTTAAAGCTTCTTCAGAACCAGAGTATAGCAGTTCGTATATCTGTTGTATATATCAAGAAGACAGGGGGGTTATTCATGAATGGACTGACAGATTATATGTATTTAGATCAATACTCACTAATATAGGTGCAAATAGTTTACAATGGGTGAGTGCAATCAAAAAAGCTTAAATATTGCCTACCTTCCAATTTGTGTTGACAAGGTAGAAGCTAGTATATGTCTGCCGCACCCAAGTTAGTTACCTAAAAATGAGTCTCTCGGGATCGCCAAAAAGGACTCGCCGAGTTTGGGGTCTGAAACCAGCAAACAGGGCATAATCTGCAAATGGAGGAGGAAAAAAAAAAAAAAAAAAAAAAAAAAAAAAAAAAAAAAAAAAAAAAAAAGGGGAGAATATTTTCAGTAAAGATTCTAAGAAGTGATCAACCGGTAATCAGTCCCATATGTGGATATTACATCCCATATAGACAAGTATATGAGGAAAATACTCACATAAAAATTAGAAAGAGAGAAAATTAGCAGTAGTAAACCAAAGATGTGCCGGGTTTAGCCAGTGGCGTAGTGGTATTTGCGGATAGATCTAACGTGCCGGTATCCTGGAATTAACAATGATAATATCAAAGATAGGTAAAGATATACTGGCTTCCATTTCCAAAGCCACTCTGTGTATATACCTTGAGGATCCCACGGAGTTCTAATTAAGAATCCCCATGAAGGATAATAGTTTCAAATCGATGGCCTCAACACTATAGCAGATATAGCATCACATAAGTGAACTGAGAAAGAACAAAAGAAGAGAGGGATATATAAATATATGTCCACTAAGTTCCAACAGTGTTTGATATTATCTATCAATGTAGTAGACCACAGCCTGGTTAATCCAAAAGCATACCTAATAGCCATATGGGAAAGGGGAACTGCCACAACTGGAGAAGATCACCGGCTCTTCAAAGTACAGCTTTTAATAGCTGAATCCATCAATAGCAGACTCTATGTAAAGGAAAAATAGTAATGGCTAATAACAAAGCTCATTTTAAATTTTGTGTATGCCCGGGGCTATTTAGTCCCCAAGGCACCACCTAAAGCGAGGAAAACAGCCTAATAGTCAGTAAATATTTTCAATAAGTATACCTGAATACAGTTTGGCAGAGGCAGCTTCCCAGCACTCCATCTCAGACAACCATCTGATGGAGTGCTGGTTAAATAGTGTGTTTTGGCGCCAAGTTGGAGGGAGGAGGAAGGGGACCGCCCCATAGGGTTGATCAGAGATCACTCCGATCAGCTGGAGGGGCCGCCAGAAGGAATGCCAGAGTGCACTAGTATTGGCGCTGCTATGCGCATGCGCCAGATTAGGCCGAGGGGATAGAGTCCGCATATGAAGCGGCTCGTCCGCCGCGGCCGAAAGCGAAAGTGCGCGCATGCGCAGTAGAGAGTATGCGCATGCGCAATGGAGGAACGGGAGTGATTCCCGATCCAATCGAAGTAAAACAGTATTGAGGATGTAAAGCCCTTACCAAACACATACTGTCACTTGAGCCAGCATCGTTCAAAGTAATACTGGCTTATGGAAATGAGAACAAAGTCGGTTTGCAAGATCGATCCTAAGAGAAAAGTAGAAATAGATATCAGAGATAGAATAGAAACTTTTTGTAAAAATGTAGGTAAAAATAAACAAGGTTTGAAAATAAATAAATATAAATAAAAATAGATATAACAATTGAAAAGTGAAAAATAAAATAAAAATAAAAATAAATGAGAATCAATAAAATTAAGAGTAAAAATTAATTAATAAAAAATAGATGAAAAGATAATAATAAATCAAAAAACAAAAAATAGGGGTTTTGGAAAAACAGAGAGGATCAAGGAAGAGGCAAACGACAGGCGATAATGCAAACAAAGGGGGAAAAGATAAAAAACTAAAAGACTACCCTAATGAGGGACATGAGAACCATGACATGAGAGGGGGTGGCCTAATGGGGATAGATCCCCGTATTCCAACCTTAGGTGAATCCCTTGACCTAGAACATCTGACAGGAGCCAATAGAGCCCCCCTACTTCCACCATCAACCCCCCTCCCAGGCTTTAATACTGCAAGAAACGGAGGAGTGATTTCTAAAAATATAAAAGAAAAGGTTTTTCAATTGTTTCCCCCCACACAAGACCCTCCAAACCGCTCCACAGCCTCGCAAAATCTGGAGAGATTTGCGTACAAAGACCGATAGGGGACCAGTTACAAGTCATCAATCTATCTTCAAAATCTCTATCACACATGGAACTAGAGGTTTTGGGTCTAGGCTTAAGCTTCTGTCCCTCATCTTATACTAACAGTTTTGAGGTTGTTAAGGACCTAAATTTATTTGCTAGAAGACTTACCTATAAATTCATGTTTGATGATGAAAGGAAAAAGAAAAAACAAGAATATATTGAGCGTGAGAAATGGAAGGGATTCACAGTCAGGGACTTTCTTGCCCTAAAAGATCTGATGGACCTCTTGGATGAGAGTGAAGAGTCCCAGGGTGGTCCTGCGGAGGGGGCTTCCCCGCTTGATCCGGGGGACCCCCCTCAGGCAATTCCACCCAGGGAAATACCCAAATTTTTAAATAAATCCACCAACTTTCCCTCTCTAAAAACGAACCCTAGCATCTGGACCTTTTTACAACAAGTAACTAATGAAGTCAAAAAATTAGACTTTAGGTCACAGAAGACAAAAAACCTAACGTCAGAACAACAACTTGTGATCTCCCAACTTCAAGACAACAAGGAAATTACAATAAAAATGGCTGATAAGGGAGGAAATGTAGTAATAATGGACACCATAAATTATAGACAAATGTGTTTGGACATCCTCTCCAATGAAGATTGGTATTGCCTCATTCCTTATGAAAAGATACTAACATTCAATGGAGATTATGAGATCCTTATTACCCGAGCATTCAATGAGGGGATTATTGATAAAGATATATTTGAGGCCCTTAAAACCACCTATCCAAGAGTCCCATCCTTCTACTCACTCCCGAAGACACACAAAAATATGCAAAAACCACCGGGACGCCCAATTATATCGGGCATAGGGGCTAAAAGCGAAAAGGGTAGTAGACTAGTGGACGCTTTTTTGCGTCCTTATGTGACACAACTCCCCTCATATCTACAGGACACTTTAGCACTATTACGAGTCTTGCACAACAAAAAGGTTTCTCCAACTAGCCTTTTAGTTGCAATTGATGTAGAGGCCCTGTACTGCAGTATCCCTCATTCTCTGGGATTGGAGGTTGTGGAAGGCTTCTTTAGGGATGGTGATCCGATACGGAGACCATACAATACATTTATATTGGAGTTATTAAAGCATATTCTAACAAAGAATGTTTTTTCTTTTGACGACTCCCACTACCTCCAGGTACAGGGAGTAGCGATGGGGACATGCTGTGCCCCATCCTACGCTAACTTGTACCTGGGGGGGTGGGAGCGTTCCATACTCACTAATCCTAACTTATCGATGTATCGGGCCAGCATATCATGCTGGTATAGATACATCGACGACATTTTTCTGGTATGGGAGTCGAGTGTGGAAAATCTGAGGGAATTTATGAGAGCGCTCTCCATTAATGACTTCAACCTTAGGTTTACGATGGAATCTAGTTCGGAGTCACTACCGTTTCTAGATCTTACCATACAAAAACAATTAGATGGAACAATTTCCACATCCCTGTATAGAAAGAAAACGGCAGGTAACACCATCCTCCATGCAAGTAGTTCACACCCCCAAGCTTTGATTAGAAGCATCCCCTATTCCCAGTATTTACGTCTGAGGAGAAATTGCTCAACAGAGGAAGCCTTCAGATTAGAGGCCAACCTGTTACAAGCACGGCTACGGATACGGGGCTATAGCAACACCATCCTAAAAAAGGCATTTAAAAAGGCCCTTGACAGAGATAGAGCTGATTTGCTCTTTGGGGACAGACGTAACAAGCAGCAAGGAAACATTACTCGAGTTATAACAACGTATTCAAGTAATCATGAAGATATACGAAACATAATTGGGAAACATTGGCATCTCCTCACAGGAGATAGGATTGTAGGAAAATATATTGGGGCTAAGCCCCAAATCACCTATAAGAAATGCCAATCTCTGAAAGATAAGTTGGTACATACCCACTTTCAAGGGCACATCGAACATGAAGTAGATATCCCAGGAATGTTTAAATGTTATGACTGTGATTACTGTGATTGGATATTGGAGGGATCATCTTATACACTCCCCAATGGAGAAACACATACCATTAAATTTTCAGCTAACTGTCAAACAAAAGGGATAGTCTATATAGCTTTTTGTAAATGTGGAGCGTTTTACGTAGGTAAAACCTTCAGAAACTTCTGGAGGAGAATTTATGACCACATTTACTATATACGAAAAAATCTGTTATATACACCAATAGGGCGCCATGTAGCGCTGTACCATAGAAATGACACCTCTATGGTCTGCTTCACGGCCCTGGAACATGTGGTAGAGGATCCCAGAGGGGGCAATATAGACAAAAAATTACTGCAGCGCGAAGCCAGATGGATCTTCAAGCTAAATGCCACAAGGGCCCCTGGCTTGAACGATTCCCTCAGTTTTCGCCCTTTCTTATGATTATTACCAATACCTCCCTCTCTCTCTATTTTTCCACATATATGTATATATTAATGCTTTTTCTCCTTTTTCCTCCCCCCCCCCCCCCTCCCCAGGGACTAAATTGTTCAAATCAGGGGCCCCCGATCAATATGATCGATCTTATCCTCTGACCCTACCTATAATCAGGGCATATCCACCCCCCCTGGGAAACCTCCCTCTCTCCATCCTTAGGAATTGGGACAAGTTTGCCCCTTCTCTCAATAAACTAGAAGGTTTCATTGGCACAGTATGGCCTGCCTGTCTATGGACTCTTTATAATGAAGCAGACAGTTTGAAGCATTATTAATCTTTTCTTTGTAAATAACTTATAAAATAGGATTTCCTTGGTTTGTACATTTGTTGCCAAACGTATGTGATATGTAACGCTATTTGTTTTTGATCTTAATGTTGTCTATTTATAGAGGACACGGGGAAATTGTCTTGAGTGGAGTATCAAGAAAAATATGTTGTTTCGGTCACCTCATATGGGACCCAAACGGAACTCTAACCCTGTATATTGGTATAATGATTCCAGCATAACACCAAGGCTAATGAGCTATTTTTTGATCTCCCTCTGGCTTGGATTTCAACAGGCATTGTGGAGGGGAATTTGACCCAACCATAGCTGCCTCGGAGGAGGCGTTGCGGTGGTGGCGTCGGAGGAGGCTCATTTCCCATTTTTCCATCTCGGACATGGTCTGCAAATGTTGAAGGAAAATATTACTGATTTTAATTTACTCTGATTTTCACCCATATTATCTGTTTTTCCAAAACCCCTATTTTTTGTTTTTTGATTTATTATTATCTTTTCATCTATTTTTTATTAATTAATTTTTACTCTTAATTTTATTGATTCTCATTTATTTTTTTTTTTTTTTTTTTTTTATTTTTCACTTTTCAATTGTTATATCTATTTTTATTTATATTTATTTATTTTCAACCTTGTTTATTTTTACCTACATTTTTACAAAAAGTTTCTATTCTATCTCTGATATCTATTTCTACTTTTCTCTTAGGATCGATCTTGCAAACCGACTTTGTTCTCATTTCCATAAGCCAGTATTACTTTGAACGATGCTGGCTCAAGTGACAGTATGTGTTTGGTAAGGGCTTTACATCCTCAATACTGTTTTACTTCGATTGGATCGGGAATCACTCCCGTTCCTCCATTGCGCATGCGCATACTCTCTACTGCGCATGCGCGCACTTTCGCTTTCGGCCGCGGCGGACGAGCCGCTTCATATGCGGACTCTATCCCCTCGGCCTGATCTGGCGCATGCGCATAGCAGCGCCAATACTAGTGCACTCTGGCATTCCTTCTGGCGGCCCCTCCAGCTGATCGGAGTGATCTCTGATCAACCCTATGGGGCGGTCCCCTTCCTCCTCCCTCCAACTTGGCGCCAAAACACACTATTTAACCAGCACTCCATCAGATGGTTGTCTGAGATGGAGTGCTGGGAAGCTGCCTCTGCCAAACTGTATTCAGGTATACTTATTGAAAATATTTACTGACTATTAGGCTGTTTTCCTCGCTTTAGGTGGTGCCTTGGGGACTAAATAGCCCCGGGCATACACAAAATTTAAAATGAGCTTTGTTATTAGCCATTACTATTTTTCCTTTACATAGAGTCTGCTATTGATGGATTCAGCTATTAAAAGCTGTACTTTGAAGAGCCGGTGATCTTCTCCAGTTGTGGCAGTTCCCCTTTCCCATATGGCTATTAGGTATGCTTTTGGATTAACCAGGCTGTGGTCTACTACATTGATAGATAATATCAAACACTGTTGGAACTTAGTGGACATATATTTATATATCCCTCTCTTCTTTTGTTCTTTCTCAGTTCACTTATGTGATGCTATATCTGCTATAGTGTTGAGGCCATCGATTTGAAACTATTATCCTTCATGGGGATTCTTAATTAGAACTCCGTGGGATCCTCAAGGTATATACACAGAGTGGCTTTGGAAATGGAAGCCAGTATATCTTTACCTATCTTTGATATTATCATTGTTAATTCCAGGATACCGGCACGTTAGATCTATCCGCAAATACCACTACGCCACTGGCTAAACCCGGCACATCTTTGGTTTACTACTGCTAATTTTCTCTCTTTCTAATTTTTATGTGAGTATTTTCCTCATATACTTGTCTATATGGGATGTAATATCCACATATGGGACTGATTACCGGTTGATCACTTCTTAGAATCTTTACTGAAAATATTCTCCCCTTTTTTTTTTTTTTTTTTTTTTTTTTTTTTTTTTTTTTTTTTCCCTCCTCCATTTGCAGATTATGCCCTGTTTGCTGGTTTCAGACCCCAAACTCGGCGAGTCCTTTTTGGCGATCCCGAGAGACTCATTTTTAGGTAACTAACTTGGGTGCGGCAGACATATACTAGCTTCTACCTTGTCAACACAAATTGGAAGGTAGGCAATATTTAAGCTTTTTTGATTGCACTCACCCATTGTAAACTATTTGCACCTATATTAGTGAGTATTGATCTAAATACATATAATCTGTCAGTCCATTCATGAATAACCCCCCTGTCTTCTTGATATATACAACAGATATACGAACTGCTATACTCTGGTTCTGAAGAAGCTTTAAGCGAAACGCGTCAACCAGCATTCTGCGAGTTTGTTTCAGCATTCTGATTCACTAATAGCTATATGTATATGTACATTCTCGGACTGCAATGACCCCCCCTTTTTTTATATGTGACATGTTTTATGTATATTATGTGTTAATAAAAGTATTTAGAATTATTCTTTTGTATTGAGACATATGTCCGTTCAGGTACCGTGATAGTCCGTTAGGTTGGCTAAAAACCCCCCTTTTTCGTTTTCTATACACAATTCTAGGACGAGGTACCCCCCCTGAGCTTTTCCATATCCCTCTATAAATCTATTCGAGCCGAAAAGGCTCACTTTTAGCTTTGGGAGTAGTCCACTTTGAGCAATATGGTTCAGTGGACAAGAACAATTGTGACTTATTAATTTATATATTAGACATTATATATTTAACTTCTTATATGATTTTTTTCATTGTTTCAATTTCTGTTTTTGCTTCATCTTTTTTGCCCATAGATATAAAATATTGGCTTTTACTATAGAAAAATCAACAATGACGGACTATACTGGTTCTGAATGGGATGGGCTTATGTCGAGGATACACAAAGAATGTGGGGACGATCATGGAATTGAACTGGAAATCGAGGTACTAATAACGAAATTGAGACAGGCTCTCGAAAGGAAATCTAACCTGTTCTGGCAGGTAAAATTTCTGGAGAGATACCTTAAAGAAGGCCTGAATCCTCAAGGTTTGAGAATTCAGGTCTTCCCAAATCTTTGGGAGACTAGTTTGGACTTCAAACAAAAATGGGAACTGAACTTACAGGAATGTACATCTAAAATGATGCTAGCGTTAATTGATCACTATAATAAGGATATAAAGGACCTCGATACTGAGATCATAGAGTTTCAGAAACAAAATGTATCTCTATGTGCTCACCCCAAATTTCTAGAAAAGGACAAATCCTTAAAAGAATACTTGGAGAAATTTAATAAGGATCTTATATATAAAAAGGATGTGAAGTTTATTAGAGACAAAATGGCGTTTAATGGAAAGTATGCCTATAGATGGCCCCAAAGGGGAGGGAAACTAGGAAAAAAGAACCAAAGAAAGCAGGAACGAAATGCAGACAAAACACAGTCACAAAGTGATGGGGACTTTAGAGACGGTACTGACTCTGATTCGTCAAATTTCTCCTATTCAGCCCGTTCAAACCAATCCTCTTTCCCTACACGTGGTAGAGGAAGACAGAGAGGATCAAGGAAGAGGCAAACGACAGGCGATAATGCAAACAAAGGGGGAAAAGATAAAAAACTAAAAGACTACCCTAATGAGGGACATGAGAACCATGACATGAGAGGGGGTGGCCTAATGGGGATAGATCCCCGTATTCCAACCTTAGGTGAATCCCCTGACCTAGAACATCTGACAGGAGCCAATAGAGCCCCCCTACTTCCACCATCAACCCCCCTCCCAGGCTTTAATACTGCAAGAAACGGAGGAGTGATTTCTAAAAATATAAAAGAAAAGGTTTTTCAATTGTTTCCCCCCACACAAGACCCTCCAAACCGCTCCACAGCCTCGCAAAATCTGGAGAGATTTGCGTACAAAGACCGATAGAGGACCAGTTACAAGTCATTAATCTATCTTCAAAATCTCTATCACACATGGAACTAGAGGTTTTGGGTCTAGGCTTAAGCTTCTGTCCCTCATCTTATACTAACAGTTTTGAGGTTGTTAAGGACCTAAATTTATTTGCTAGAAGACTTACCTATAAATTCATGTTTGATGATGAAAGGAAAAAGAAAAAACAAGAATATATTGAGCGTGAGAAATGGAAGGGATTCACAGTCAGGGACTTTCTTGCCCTAAAAGATCTGATGGACCTCTTGGATGAGAGTGAAGAGTCCCAGGGTGGTCCTGCGGAGGGGGCTTCCCCGCCTGATCCGGGGGACCCCCCTCAGGCAATTCCACCCAGGGAAATACCCAAATTTTTAAATAAATCCACCAACTTTCCCTCTCTAAAAACGAACCCTAGCATCTGGACCTTTTTACAACAAGTAACTAATGAAGTCAAAAAATTAGACTTTAGGTCACAGAAGACAAAAAACCTAACGTCAGAACAACAACTTGTGATCTCTCAACTTCAAGACAACAAGGAAATTACAATAAAAATGGCTGATAAGGGAGGAAATGTAGTAATAATGGACACCATAAATTATAGACAAATGTGTTTGGACATCCTCTCCAATGAAGATTGGTATTGCCTCATTCCTTATGAAAAGATACTAACATTCAATGGAGATTATGAGATCCTTATTACCCGAGCATTCAATGAGGGGATTATTGATAAAGATATATTTGAGGCCCTTAAAACCACCTATCCAAGAGTCCCATCCTTCTACTCACTCCCGAAGACACACAAAAATATGCAAAAACCACCGGGACGCCCAATTATATCGGGCATAGGGGCTAAAAGCGAAAAGGGTAGTAGACTAGTGGACGCTTTTTTGCGTCCTTATGTGACACAACTCCCCTCATATCTACAGGACACTTTAGCACTATTACGAGTCTTGCACAACAAAAAGGTTTCTCCAACTAGCCTTTTAGTTGCAATTGATGTAGAGGCCCTGTACTGCAGTATCCCTCATTCTCTGGGATTGGAGGTTGTGGAAGGCTTCTTTAGGGATGGTGATCCGATACGGAGACCATACAATACATTTATATTGGAGTTATTAAAGCATATTCTAACAAAGAATGTTTTTTCTTTTGACGACTCCCACTACCTCCAGGTACAGGGAGTAGCGATGGGGACATGCTGTGCCCCATCCTACGCTAACTTGTACCTGGGGGGGTGGGAGCGTTCCATACTCACTAATCCTAACTTATCGATGTATCGGGCCAGCATATCATGCTGGTATAGATACATCGACGACATTTTTCTGGTATGGGAGTCGAGTGTGGAAAATCTGAGGGAATTTATGAGAGCGCTCTCCATTAATGACTTCAACCTTAGGTTTACGATGGAATCTAGTTCGGAGTCACTACCGTTTCTAGATCTTACCATACAAAAACAATTAGATGGAACAATTTCCACATCCCTGTATAGAAAGAAAACGGCAGGTAACACCATCCTCCATGCAAGTAGTTCACACCCCCAAGCTTTGATTAGAAGCATCCCCTATTCCCAGTATTTACGTCTGAGGAGAAATTGCTCAACAGAGGAAGCCTTCAGATTAGAGGCCAACCTGTTACAAGCACGGCTACGGATACGGGGCTATAGCAACACCATCCTAAAAAAGGCATTTAAAAAGGCCCTTGACAGAGATAGAGCTGATTTGCTCTTTGGGGACAGACGTAACAAACAGCAAGGAAACATTACTCGAGTTATAACAACGTATTCAAGTAATCATGAAGATATACGAAACATAATTGGGAAACATTGGCATCTCCTCACAGGAGATAGGATTGTAGGAAAATATATTGGGGCTAAGCCCCAAATCACCTATAAGAAATGCCAATCTCTGAAAGATAAGTTGGTACATACCCACTTTCAAGGGCACATCGAACATGAAGTAGATATCCCAGGAATGTTTAAATGTTATGACTGTGATTACTGTGATTGGATATTGGAGGGATCATCTTATACACTCCCCAATGGAGAAACACATACCATTAAATTTTCAGCTAACTGTCAAACAAAAGGGATAGTCTATATAGCTTTTTGTAAATGTGGAGCGTTTTACGTAGGCAAAACCTTCAGAAACTTCTGGAGGAGAATTTATGACCACATTTACTATATACGAAAAAATCTGTTATATACACCAATAGGGCGCCATGTAGCGCTGTACCATAGAAATGACACCTCTATGGTCTGCTTCACGGCCCTGGAACATGTGGTAGAGGATCCCAGAGGGGGCAATATAGACAAAAAATTACTGCAGCGCGAAGCCAGATGGATCTTCAAGCTAAATGCCACAAGGGCCCCTGGCTTGAACGATTCCCTCAGTTTTCGCCCTTTCTTATGATTATTACCAATACCTCCCTCTCTCTCTATTTTTCCACATATATGTATATATTAATGCTTTTTCTCCTTTTTCCTCCCCCCCCCCCCCCCCTCCCCAGGGACTAAATTGTTCAAATCAGGGGCCCCCGATCAATATGATCGATCTTATCCTCTGACCCTACCTATAATCAGGGCATACCCACCCCCCCCTGGGAAACCTCCCTCTCTCCATCCTTAGGAATTGGGACAAGTTTGCCCCTTCTCTCAATAAACTAGAAGGTTTCATTGGCACAGTATGGCCTGCCTGTCTATGGACTCTTTATAATGAAGCAGACAGTTTGAAGCATTATTAATCTTTTCTTTGTAAATAACTTATAAAATAGGATTTCCTTGGTTTGTACATTTGTTGCCAAACGTATGTGATATGTAACGCTATTTGTTTTTGATCTTAATGTTGTCTATTTATAGAGGACACGGGGAAATTGTCTTGAGTGGAGTATCAAGAAAAATATGTTGTTTCGGTTACCTCATATGGGACCCAAACGGAACTCTAACCCTGTATATTGGTATAATGATTCCAGCATAACACCAAGGCTAATGAGCTATTTTTTGATCTCCCTCTGGCTTGGATTTCAACAGGCATTGTGGAGGGGAATTTGACCCAACCATAGCTGCCTCGGAGGAGGCGTTGCGGTGGTGGCGTCGGAGGAGGCTCATTTCCCATTTTTCCATCTCGGACATGGTCTGCAAATGTTGAAGGAAAATATTACTGATTTTAATTTACTCTGATTTTCACCCATATTATCTGTTTTTCCAAAACCCCTATTTTTTGTTTTTTGATTTTATTATTATCTTTTCATCTTTTTTTTATTAATTAATTTTTACTCTTAATTTTATTGATTCTCATTTATTTTTATTTTTATTTTATTTTTCACTTTTCAATTGTTATATCTATTTTTATTTATATTTATTTATTTTCAAACCTTGTTTATTTTTACCTACATTTTTACAAAAAGTTTCTATTCTATCTCTGATATCTATTTCTACTTTTCTCTTAGGATCGATCTTGCAAACCGACTTTGTTCTCATTTCCATAAGCCAGTATTACTTTGAACGATGCTGGCTCAAGTGACAGTATGTGTTTGGTAAGGGCTTTACATCCTCAATACTGTTTTACTTCGATTGGATCGGGAATCACTCCCGTTCCTCCATTGCGCATGCGCATACTCTCTACTGCGCATGCGCGCACTTTCGTTTTCGGCCGCGGCGGACGAGCCGCTTCATATGCGGACTCTATCCCCTCGGCCTGATCTGGCGCATGCGCATAGCAGCGCCAATACTAGTGCACTCTGGCATTCCTTCTGGCGGCCCCTCCAGCTGATCGGAGTGATCTCTGATCAACCCTATGGGGCGGTCCCCTTCCTCCTCCCTCCAACTTGGCGCCAAAACACACTATTTAACCAGCACTCCATCAGATGGTTGTCTGAGATGGAGTGCTGGGAAGCTGCCTCTGCCAAACTGTATTCAGGTATACTTATTGAAAATATTTACTGACTATTAGGCTGTTTTCCTCGCTTTAGGTGGTGCCTTGGGGACTAAATAGCCCCGGGCATACACAAAATTTAAAATGAGCTTTGTTATTAGCCATTACTATTTTTCCTTTACATAGAGTCTGCTATTGATGGATTCAGCTATTAAAAGCTGTACTTTGAAGAGCCGGTGATCTTCTCCAGTTGTGGCAGTTCCCCTTTCCCATATGGCTATTAGGTATGCTTTTGGATTAACCAGGCTGTGGTCTACTACATTGATAGATAATATCAAACACTGTTGGAACTTAGTGGACATATATTTATATATCCCTCTCTTCTTTTGTTCTTTCTCAGTTCACTTATGTGATGCTATATCTGCTATAGTGTTGAGGCCATCGATTTGAAACTATTATCCTTCATGGGGATTCTTAATTAGAACTCCGTGGGATCCTCAAGGTATATACACAGAGTGGCTTTGGAAATGGAAGCCAGTATATCTTTACCTATCTTTGATATTATCATTGTTAATTCCAGGATACCGGCACGTTAGATCTATCCGCAAATACCACTACGCCACTGGCTAAACCCGGCACATCTTTGGTTTACTACTGCTAATTTTCTCTCTTTCTAATTTTTATGTGAGTATTTTCCTCATATACTTGTCTATATGGGATGTAATATCCACATATGGGACTGATTACCGGTTGATCACTTCTTAGAATCTTTACTGAAAATATTCTCCCCTTTTTTTTTTTTTTTTTTTTTTTTTTTTTTTTTTTTTTTTTTTTTTCCCTCCTCCATTTGCAGATTATGCCCTGTTTGCTGGTTTCAGACCCCAAACTCGGCGAGTCCTTTTTGGCGATCCCGAGAGACTCATTTTTAGGTAACTAACTTGGGTGCGGCAGACATATACTAGCTTCTACCTTGTCAACACAAATTGGAAGGTAGGCAATATTTAAGCTTTTTTGATTGCACTCACCCATTGTAAACTATTTGCACCTATATTAGTGAGTATTGATCTAAATACATATAATCTGTCAGTCCATTCATGAATAACCCCCCTGTCTTCTTGATATATACAACAGATATACGAACTGCTATACTCTGGTTCTGAAGAAGCTTTAAGCGAAACGCGTCAACCAGCATTCTGCGAGTTTGTTTCAGCATTCTGATTCACTAATAGCTATATGTATATGTACATTCTCGGACTGCAATGACCCCCCCTTTTTTTTATATGTGACATGTTTTATGTATATTATGTGTTAATAAAAGTATTTAGAATTATTCTTTTGTATTGAGACATATGTCCGTTCAGGTACCGTGATAGTCCGTTAGGTTGGCTAAAAACCCCCCTTTTCGTTTTCTATCAGTATTACATTGTATATCCCTATATGTTGTGGTTGTTTTCCTTGCAGCAGCTTAGCAATGCATGCCATTGCTGAGCCTATCATCTACTACAGGGGTCTCAAACTGGTGGCTCTCCAGCTGTTGTGAAACTACAAGTCCCATGAGGAATTGCAAGGCTGACAGTTGCAAGCATGACTCCCACAGGGAGAGGCATGATGGGACTTGTAGTTTTGCAACAGCTGGAGGGCCGCCAGTTTGATCTACTAGGATCCCCAGGTCATTTTCCAACCTAGATTCCTCCAGAGGTTCTCCGCCTAGTGAGTAGATTGCATTCATATTTTTGCCACCCAAATGCATTATTTTACGTTGTTCTACATTAAACCTCATTTGCCATGTTGCCCACCCCATTAATTTGTTCAGATCTTCTTGCAAGGTTTCCACATCCTGTGGAGAAGTTACTGCCCTGCTTAGCTTAGTATCGTC
>CM053028.1:77977058-78054759 GCA_028564925.1 Lithobates sylvaticus
CTCCTCAAATGGTGAGAGGACAGTGCATGCATCCCTGATCATGCTCCACTGACGTGGGGAAAAAAAAACAAGCTCCCCTGACCCTGTCCTGGTGCCGTAGTCGCTCATTGATGGCCCTCTGCTGCGTGTGCAGTCGCTGCAGCATGGCCAACGTTGAGTTCCACCTGGTGGGCATGTCACATATTAGGCGGTTCTTGGGCAGGTTCAGCTCCTTTTGCAGCTCAGTCAGCCGAGCACTGGCATTATAAGATCGGCGGAAATGCACACAGACTTTCCTGGCCTGCCTCAGGACATCCTGTAAGCCTGGGAACCTGCCCAAGAACCGCTGCACCACCAGGTTGAGGACGTGAGCCATACAGGGCACATGGGTCAGCTGCCCCTGTCGCAGGGCGGAGAGGAGGTTGGTGCCATTGTCAGAAACGACCATTCCTGGCTTAAGCTGACGTGGCGTCAACCACCTCTCGGCCTGCCCCTGCAGAGCTGCCAGAACCTCTGGCCCAGTGTGGCTCCTGTCCCCCCAAACACACCAGCGCAAGCACGGCATGGCATCTTTTTGCCTGCGTACTTGCGTAGCCCCTTGTACGCCTACGGAGCACCGCTGGTTCAGAGGACAGAGCACTGGAGGAAGAAGAAGAGGAGGGGGTGGAGGAGAGAGGTGTGTCACAACCAGTAGCAGTAGTAGCGTTTTGGAGGCGTGGTGGCGGAACAACCTCCAACACTACTGCACCTTGTCCTGCATCCCTCCCAGCTGCCAAGAGAGTGACCCAATGGGCCGTGAAAGAAAGGTAACGTCCCTGTCCATGCCTGCTGGACCATGAGTCAGCGGTAATATGCACCTTACCGCTGACCGCCCTGTCCAGCGAGGCATGGACATTGCCTTCCACATGCCGGTAGAGAGACGGAATCGCCTTCCATGAGAAAAAGTGGCGTTTGGGAACCTGCCACTGAGGAACCGCACATTGAACAAACTCACGGAAGGGGGCCGAGTCTACCAACTGAAAAGGCAGCAGTTGAAGTGCTAGCAAATTAGCCAAGCTAGCATTCAACCGCTGGGCATGTGGATGGCTGGGAGTGTACTTCTTTCGACGGTCCAGCAGCTGGGGCAGGGAAATTTGCCTGCTACAATCGGACGTCGGTGTACTGCAAGTACTTGGTTGTGACACACCTAATTCTACACCTTCAGTCCTCTCACAGCAGCTTTCAGAGAGGACTGAAGATGTAGTGGGGATGGAGATCCCAGCTGATGAGGAGCAAGGAGAGGTCCGCTTAGTTCTTTGGTGTGGGTCTTTTATGTGTGCCTGCCAACGAGCTGCATGGCAGGTCGACATATGTCTGGTCATGCTTGTGGTGCCCAAGCGGCTGATGTTTTGGCCACGCGAGATACGCTTGAGACAAATATTGCAAATAGCAGTGGTGCGATCTGATGCACTCGTCTCAAAAAAGGCCCACACCAAAGAACTTTTCTGATAACGTGCAGAGGCAGCGCCCTGCACAGGCGGAGCTCTGCGATGTTGTACAGTTGCTGTGCTGGCTTCTAGCTGGCCTCCAGGGGGCATCCTGCCTCGTTGGACAAGTGACGCCGCATCCTCCTCCTCCTCGTCCTCCTCCTCATCCTCTCTCCCTCCAGGCACCCACGTGGCGTCAGTGACCTCATCATCCCCTCCCTCTTCACCACTAGAGCAAACCTGGCAGTAAGCTGCAGCTGGTGGAACAGTACTGCCAGATTGCTGTCCTTCAGCATCCCCTCTCTCTGCGCGCACACTACTGACTTCCTCAAGCTGGGTATCATCATCCGAGCCTTCGAATCGTTGGGCATCCTCCTGGAGCATGTACCCAACACTGTGCTCAAAGAGTTCGGGGGACTCCTCAGGAGGACATGGTGGGTCTAGGGAAGGGGTGGCTGATGATGCCATTGAGTACGTGTTGGCAGCTGCTCTGCCAGTACCCTGAGCCTGGGTGAGAGAGGATGAGGAGGATGAGGAGGGCTTGGTCATCCATTCTACCAAGCCTTCAGTATGATGCGGCTCCACATGTCCAGCTGCCGTAAACAAAGACGCGCGTGTCCCATGGTCACGTGCTGATGACGATGCACGTCCACGGCCACGGCCACGTCCACTAGAAACAGAGCCTGCCTGCCCTGTGTTCTTGGCTCTGCACGCTCTGCCTCCCCTTGGCGGTCTTCCAGCCATTGTAGTCGGTAGTCCTGTGGGTGGTGCTGAGAAGGAAATATAGGAGCTCTGTGTGATGCCACTAACAAACTAGAAGTCCTATAGGTGCTTCTGCAAAGAAAATATAGGAGCTCTGTGTGATGCCACTAACACACTAGAAGTCCTGTGGGTGCTGCTGAGAAGAAAATATAGGAGCTCTGTGTGATGCCACTAACACACTAGAAGTCCTGTGGGTGCTGCTGAGAAGAAAATATAGGAGCTCTGTGTGATGCCACTAACACACTAGAAGTCCTATGGGTGCTTCTGCAAAGAAAATATAGGAGCTCTGTGTGATGCCACTAACACACTAGAAGTACTGTGGGTGCTGCTGAGAAGAAAATATAGGAGCTCTGTGTGATGCCACTAACACACTAGAAGTCCTATGGGTGCTTCTGCAAAGAAAATATAGGAGCTCTGTGTGATGCCACTAACACACTAGAAGTCCTGTGGGTGCTGCTGAGAAGAAAATATAGGAGCTCTGTGTGATGCCACTAACACACTAGAAGTCCTATGGGTGCTTCTGGGAAGAAAATATAGGAGCTCTGTGTGATGCCACTAACACACTAGAAGTCCTATGGGTGCTTCTGGAAGAAAATATAGGAGCTCTGTGTGATGCCACTAACACACTAGAAGTCCTATGGGTGCTTCTGGGAAAAAAATATAGGAGCTCTGTGTGATGCCACTAACACACTAGAAGTCCTATGGGTGCTTCTGCAAAGAAAATATAGGAGCGCTGTGTGATGCCACTAACACACTAGAAGTCCTGTGGGTGCTGCTGAGAAGAAAATATAGGAGCTCTGTGTGATGCCACTAACACACTAGAAGTCCTATGGGTGCTTCTGCAAAGAAAATATAGGAGCTCTGTGTGATGCCACTAACACACTAGAAGTCCTGTGGGTGCTGCTGAGAAGAAAATATAGGAGCTCTGTGTGATGCCACTAACACACTAGAAGTCCTATGGGTGCTTCTGCAAAGAAAATATAGGAGCTCTGTGTGATGCCACTAACACACTAGAAGTCCTGTGGGTGCTGCTGAGAAGAAAATATAGGAGCTCTGTGTGATGCCACTAACACACTAGAAGTCCTATGGGTGCTTCTGCAAAGAAAATTTAGGAGCTCTGTGTGATGCCACTAACACACTAGAAGTCCTGTGGGTGCTGCTGAGCAGAAAATATAGGAGCTCTGTGTGATGCCACTAACACACTAGAAGTCCTATGGGTGCTTCTGCAAAGAAAATATAGGAGCTCTGTGTGATGCCACTAACACACTAGAAGTCCTGTGGTGCTGCTGAGAAGAAAATATAGGAGCTCTGTGTGATGCCACTAACACACTAGAAGTCCTATGGGTGCTTCTGAAAAGAAAATATAGGAGCTCTGTGTGATGCCACTAACACACTAGAAGTCCTGTGGGTGCTGCTGAGAAAGAAAATATAGGAGCTCTGTGTGATGCCACTAACACACTAGAAGTCCTATGGGTGCTTCTGCAAAGAAAATATAGGAGCTCTGTGTGATGCCACTAACACACTAGAAGTCCTGTGGGTGCTGCTGAGAAGAAAATATAGGAGCTCTGTGTGATACCACTAACACACTAGAAGTCCTATGGGTGCTTCTGCAAAGAAAATATAGGAGCTCTGTGTGATGCCACTAACACACTAGAAGTCCTATGGGTGCTTCTGCAAAGAAAATATAGGAGCTCTGTGTGATGCCACTAACACACTAGAAGTCCTGTGGGTGCTGCTGAGAAGAAAATATAGGAGCTCTGTGTGATGCCACTAACACACTAGAAGTCCTATGGGTGCTTCTGCAAAGAAAATATAGGAGCTCTGTGTGATGCCACTAACACACTAGAAGTCCTGTGGGTGCTGCTGAGAAGAAAATATAGGAGCTCTGTGTGATGCCACTAACACACTAGAAGTCCTATGGGTGCTTCTGCAAAGAAAATATAGGAGCTCTGTGTGATGCCACTAACACACTAGAAGTCCTGTGGGTGCTGCTGGAAGAAAATATAGGAGCTCTGTGTGATGCCACTAACACACTAGAAGTCCTATGGGTGCTTCTGCAAAGAAAATACAGGAACTCTGTGTGATGGGACTAACACACTACAAGTCCTATGGGTGCTTCTGGGAAGAAAATATAGGAGCTCTGTGTGATGGGACTAACACACTACAAGTCCTATGGGTGCTTCTGGGAAGAAAATATAGGAGCTCTGTGTGATGGGACTAACACACTACAAGTCCTATGGGTGCTTCTGGGAAGAAAATATAGGAGCTCTGTGTGATGGGACTAACACACTACAAGTCCTATTGGTGCTTCTGGGAAGAAAATATAGGAGCTCTGTGTGATGGGACTAACACACTACAAGTCCTATGGGTGCTTCTGGGAAGAAAATATAGGAACTCTGTGTGATGGCACTAACACACTACAAGTCCTATGGGTGCTTCTGGGAAGAAAATATAGGAGCTCTGTGTTATGGGACTAACACACTACAAGTCCTATGGGTGCTTCTGGGAAGAAAATATAGGAACTCTGTGTGATGGCACTAACACACTACAAGTCCTATGGGTGCTTCTGCAAAGAAAATATAGGAACTCTGTGTGATGGGACTAACACACTACAAGTCCTATTGGTGCTTCTGGGAAGAAAATATAGGAGCTCTGTGTGATGGGACTAACACACTACAAGTCCTATAGGTGCTTCTGGGAAGAAAATATAGGAGCTCTGTGTGATGGGACTAACACACTACAAGTCCTATGGGTGCTTCTGGGAAGAAAATATAGGAGCTCTGTGTGATGGGACTAACACACTACAAGTCCTATGGGTGCTTCTGGGAAGAAAATATAGGAACTCTGTGTGATGGCACTAACACACTACAAGTCCTATGGGTGCTTCTGGGAAGAAAATATAGGAACTCTGTGTGATGGCACTAACACACTACAAGTCCTATGGGTGCTTCTGCAAAGAAAATATAGGAACTCTGTGTGATGGGACTAACACACTACAAGTCCTATGGGTGCTTCTGGGAAGAAAATATAGCTCTGTGTGATGGGACTAACACACTACAAGTCCTATGGGTGCTTCTGGGAAGAAAATATAGGAGCTCTGTGTGATGGGACTAACACACTACAAGTCCTATGGGTGCTTCTGGGAAGAAAATATAGGAGCTCTGTGTGATGGGACTAACACACTACAAGTCCTATGGGTGCTTCTGGGAAGAAAATATAGGAACTCTGTGTGATGGCACTAACACACTACAAGTCCTATGGGTGCTTCTGGGAAGAAAATATAGGAGCTCTGTGTGATGGGACTAACTAACACACTACAAGTCCTATGGGTGCTTCTGGGAAGAAGAAAATATAGGAGCTCTGTTTGCTGCCACTAACACACTACAAGTCCTATGGGTGCTTCTGGGAAGAAAATATAGGAGCTCTGTTTGCTGCCACTAACACACTACAAGTCCTATGGGTGCTTTTGGGGTGCAGTGCTGTACTAACAGCACTGCGGTTGGTACTACTGAAATACTGTACTAACAGTAAGACACGCACCAGACTAATCCCCAGCAGCAGCTAAAAACACACTAACCAGCAGCAGCAATGGACGATCAATGACAGGTAGCAATGGTTTAGCAAATAAATAGCCAATGGTTTAGCAAAGTAGAGCAAATCTTTCTATAGGAATCTAGCAAAGAGTGACACAGAATCAGCCTGATCTCTCCTAAAGCCGGAACTCATGTGACCGGCGCCGACGGCGTGGCGGCCTTTTAAATGAGGGGGCGTGTACTAAAGCCCCTGAGCTGTAATTGGCTACAGGCGTCCTGCCTGTAGCCAATTATGGCTCTCCGAGTTTCCGGCGCTGTGATTGGCCAAGCATGCGGGGTCACAGTGCATGCTTGGCCAATCATCAGCCAGCAATGCACTGCGCCGGACGCGCCGGCCGCAATGCATTGCGGGGCCGCTCGCATCACACGAATGTGATGCGAGCGGCCAAAATAGTTCTGGGCTTGCCGAGCGAGCGAACACCCGGTGCTCGATGCGAACATGGGTTCGCATCGAGCACCGGGCCCATCCCTACCTATTACACTTTGGATCCTCATACATCTCCAAACGCTCTTGGATGTTCATGCACCCAAAATAAAGTAGTCCCAAACAACAGAAAAAAATAAATAAATTGTACTCGATTGCTGGGACTCATTAAGCGATAGCAGTCTGTTCAGCCCACTTTAATGGTCTGCTGTATGTCTGAAACAAGGCTGATAATGTAATTGCAGGTGGTCCATGTGAGTCACTCAGCATCCGCACTGCGTAACAATAGCTGGCCCAGATAGAAAAGCACACCCTTGTAAAGTAAATTAGCACTGTCTTCACAAAGACTTTCAGGGGTGAACAAAGGTAAAGTAAATGCAAATGTGTAAAACCACCAAAGTTGTGCTTCAATTGGAATATAGATGTCTTGTTACAAAACCGTTTTTTATATTTAGGGGGATTCCTGATATAAATGAGTCAGACGTATTGCTGTTAGAATAACCGAGCATTGACCACAGGTCAAACCTAGAAAGGAACTTCACAGCTCCTCCTTTTCCCTGAAGACATCTCTGGAAGAAGTGAATTGTCTCACTGTGGAAGAACAAGCATGTGAAAAAGCTGCATGTCAACCCAGCAATGAACTTCAGAACACTTTTCAAGGGAACGTGCAGATTTTTTAAGTCCTTTTTTTTTATTTGTTTTTTATATACCGTATATACTCGAGTATAGGTCGACCTGAATATAAGCCGAGGCCCCTAATTTACCACAAAAAAATGTGGAAAACTTATTGACCCGTGTATAAGCCGAGGGTGAGAAATGCAGCAGCTACTGTAAATAGAAAAGAGGGTCAACAATGCCCATCTGCAGCTGCATACCTCCCTGTGTCCTGTGCATGCCTACCTATGCAGATCTGCTTACCTCCCTGTGTCCTGTGTACCTCCCTGTGTCCATTGCAGCCTACCTGTGTCCTGTGCATGCCTCCGTGTGACGTTCTACAGCCTCTGTGTCCTTCTGCAGCCTCTGAGTTCTTCTGCAGCCTCTGTGCCCTTCTGTAGCCTCTGTGCCCATCTTCAGCCTCTGTGCCCATCTGCAGTCTCTCTGCCCATCGCATTTGCACCGATCAGCGTGTAATAAAAGCCTGGTCTGTGATAGGCGGAACACACAATTTCCCAGCAGTCAGTGTTCCGCCTATCACGGACATCCGCTCAGCCTCATACCACGGACGAGGATGAGAGGATGTCCGTGATAGGCGGAACACTGACTGCTGGGAAATTGAGTGTTCCGCCTATCACAGACGAGGAGGCGCGGCTTTTAACACTGGAATGGCCGCCGTCTGTCTGCATGACACACTGATCAGGTAGGCAGACGGCGGCGACTCGATTATAAGCCGAGGGGGGTACTTTCAGCCCCCAAAAAAAGGGCTGAAAATCTGGGCTTATACTCGAGTATAATATATATATGAGGTACCAGCGCTAATTATTTGTGTTTAGTGGTTATATAATGTTTATTTTTTATTTTTGATGTGCAGCAGTTTTGTGAAATTATTATCACCCACCAGTGATTATTTCAAACATGTGGTAAAAGAAAGAAAACCGCGCTATCCTTTATTGTTGGTGCTATTGCCCTCGCCTGAACCGCTTCCTGATGACGCAAAATTAAGTTGCGAAACGCGTAGAGGCTGCTGGGTAATTCGCACATACGTCACTTCCGGTAAAGGCAGTTCAGGCGAGGAAGAGGCATGGAACGCACACAAACGAAACCAGCATAGAGACACCAGCGATAGGGTCTCACGCACACACGGCTGGAAACGCTCAGTGCCAGCTTAAGGCACTGGACCATGTGAGTTTATTTTATGCTTTCCTTTTACTTTAATAAACGTTTTTAAAAACATACTTCACTATTGGAGGCATATGTCATTATCTCTTTTTGGGGAGAGTGGAACCTATGTGACCCCTCATACCAGGAAATAGAAACGAACAGGAGCCCACAGATAGGATTGGTTATCCAGAAATAAACCACACGCTTTATACTCACCTTGATGTGGTGAGTGACCCATTGCATAATTGGTGGTGGACACACTAGAAGGATTTGCACTACGAATGTTTAAAGTATAGAAACACTGCAAGCACATGGTGGTGTCACGGACTTATATATTTTTTAAATCACATCTCCAAGTATATTTTCATTGCTAAAAATTTTTTTTATATAATTTACTTGTATCTCTGTATATTGCGATTGTATGCTGAAACATCTAATGCTATTGATGGCACCATTGATATAGATATATGTACCTTGCAACATTGTAAAAACATCATTTTGAATTATTTTTTATGAAGCACAGGATCATTGCGGTTTGCAACTAGAAAATAGCACAGAGCACTTTTTGGCATAGCACTTCATAACCACTTGAAGGGATGGCAGCAACTACACTCTAATGATTTGTAATCAACTTCATTCTATTAGGGAGAACTAGCATATCTTTATACACACAGCACCTTTGAAGGGGGGTAAAAAATTGGGCAATAGCACCAACAATAAAGGATAGCGTGGTTTTCTTTCTTTTACCACATTATACTCGAGTATATACGGTATATGTTTTTCTAGTCATCTTAAAGGAGTACAATCATGAACAAAATTGCATTATGATATTGATATATACCTAAAGGCATAGTTCACATTTACCAAAAAACTGCCTATGTAGGTAAAGGGTGCATGCAGATAAAAACAAACTCTGCAGCCTTGATCAAAGTTGAATATTACACTTGCTGTAGGTGTAGGCCACTTACATACCTCCCGAAATCTGACTGCTCCCGAAAACTCCAGCTGATGGCATCATCCCATCTGGCCTCGTTGCTAGGACGTTGCTAAGATACTACTAGCTGTCATTGTTCACCTCCACCATCACAGGAGTGAGCTTTCTCTGATTCAAACCCCTCACATGGGCTTTCTCTCTTCTGATGCAGTATATCTGAGCTCAGCATTTAAGAGCTTGCTCCTATGATGGTGAAGGTGAACAGTAACAGCTGGGAGCAGTCCCGGGACAAGGCCATCCTGCGCCCAGGGCAAAGACGTCAAACTGGCTTCGGGTCAGGGTGCCCAAATTCCTGCAATAAACCATTTCACCCAGGGCAGCCGTCCCTCCTGCCCACCCGTTGTCCCTGCTTTGGCTTTGAGCTTCCAGCAATGTTCTAGCAACCAGGCATCTCTGGGAGGATTTCAGTTAACTGGGCCTGGGTTTGGTAAAAACTGCCAGTGTGAGTACACCATAAGTCACATGAGCTACACAGCTGAGTAATTATCAGAGAGTTAGGCTGTTATTATTATTATAATATGATATAATACTATATTAATATGCTGAAAACAAATAGATTTTTTTTACAAATATCCATCAGCATAATAACTGTCCATCTGATGGTCATAGAGCTAAATATTCAGTCATTGCTGAACAATCTTCATGGGCTTACTATGGCGACATCAATACCATAGTAATGGTTCTTAGTGGTATATAATTACATTTTGCTGTGCTTCACTGCCAGGGGTCTTATGCTAGAGGAGCCCATGTGTCATTACTGTGTAGATATCATTAAATCAATTATCTCATAAAAAAGCATTTAGAGAAAATGCAGGGAGCAGTCACAGCTTGATCACATTTGTCCAAGAAAATATTGAAAAATCGTGAATAATATTAGCAGTATGATAATGGCAAATAGGATTTCTCAGAGAGTGCTTTTTTGAAAAGGATGATATATTTAATTTGCTTGTCAATAACAAAAAATGCAAAATGCAGCTCTGGTCATGTTATTGCTTTTGTCTTTTTTCTCATTGAATGATGAAATGTAATGACATTGGCCTAAGATGGTGGTAGAAATCTAAACACTAATATAACTTTCTTAAAGTGTATTTCCACTTTTATAGCCAATTTGGATTACATCACCTGTTTTACATTTTGTATATTATGTCCTCATTCAAACAGCAGAGCTTAAAAAAATATTTAAAATTACAGCTTACCTTTTTTAGAGGCTTTTTTATGGATCCTTCCAGAAAGAAAAAATCCTACGTAGTTCCCTTTGTTTATATGTGGGCTGGGAAACTGTGTTTGGCATAATTAGTCGCTGCTTAAACTGTGGGTGCTATATAAATCCTGTATAATAATAATATTAATATAATAATTAACCCTGTCTCTACTGTGCAGGCAGATCTTCTTCATTATCAATTGTAGTGTAGCACCCCTGTCCTGGGCTGGTTAAATTCAGTATTAGGTTCTTCTGTATATAGCTGAGCTGCAACTTATTTCTCAGGTCTGTTCAGTTGTTCCCTAAGCCTGATGGTTGGTTGCCCGTGTTTGCTGCTGGAGGAATGTTCCAGAAAAAGTGTGGGTTATAAATAGTTATATAACCCCAGCCAATCCCTGAGAGGCTGACACAGAAGGTGTGGCTGGAGAGAAGATAAAGGTTTAGGAGAATCTAATCAATCTCTCTCTTCCTCTGGAGCTTTCCCCCTGGAGGGGGACTTGTGTGTGTTTAAGGCTGGGTTCAGACTGCTGCGGTGCGGGAGATCGCATATGATTCGCACCGCACTGCAGTTCAAATCATATGCGATCTCTGTGTGATGCAAATTCAGTCATACAGATAGTATGGCTGAATTTGCATCGCATTCGGCCCAAACTCGCACAGGACCCTTTTTTTCGGTCCGTTGCAGAATCGGATCGCATGGTGTTCTCACCATGCGATCCAATTCCTGTCCGAGTTTGCAGATAGCACTGCGATATGCAAGCTGATATGGGGGTGTCATTAACATTTCACTGACACTCCCAGCAGCTCGCATAGGGCAGTGTGAACTGCCGGCGGGAGACATGCGATGCGGGAACCCGCAGTAGATTCGCAGCATTCCAACACCGCAGCAGTCTGAACCGGGCCTCAGCGAGCTACTGCTACTAGGCCTCAGCAGGTGCTATGAGCTGAAGGCCTATAAGATGCTGAAGCTGGGCTGGAGAGGGAAACCTTTACTAAAGAATGTTGCAGGGGAGCTGGATGGGAGCTGCTGCCTGGACATTGTGAATAGGACCTTTCACCCATAGCTTCAGGTGCTTAAGTGTGCTTGAGGGTAAGAAGCCAGAACTTCTTACTCAGGTCTGTGGCTGCTCTCATAGGGTCTCAGAATTGCTGTCTGTCCTCTCTTTATTCAGCAATATTTGCTGCTGCTATAGAGCCCAATATTGCTGGAACCAGAATTTTTCAAGATGCTGTCCCCCAATATTTTTGTGTTTGCCTTTGTGGATCCAGCACCCTCAACCCTCCTCCCTGTATTGTTCTTAGAACCTGCACTAAAAGGTAAAAAGACCCCCTAGACAGAGGCTGAATTTTTTGGTGTGCTTCTGGGACTGCTTCTGGACAGGTAAGTTTGACCAAACATTTTTCTAGTGGCCCCTTCAGGAGTTAGCACCACAGAACCAACGTAACCCAATGTCCCACTCTATGCGTTTCATCATAGATATTCAATGTCCTCAAGAGGAAACGTGTAGGGAAGGACTTCTGGTTACATCCCTTCTGCTTGGTTGGAACGCAGGCTGGAGGGTACAGCGGCAGCTCCTGGTTTTATTCCATAAGGCCTTTATGCATTTGTAGTGATTGCCATATTTACCTTTTTCTGTGTGGGGTTTAATAAAATAACTGAGAGGCTTCCCTTTCTTCTCTTTCTAATGATCCTGCTGAAAACTGTGCGGTGGCACAAGAGGACTTAAAGGGGCAGTGAAGCATTCCCTATATTTGATAGAAGGTCTGGTCAATGATGGACGCTAAGAGCAGCGTGATCCAGTTTATGGAAAATCCAGTTAAAAGAAATTTTGACTTTCTTGTATTATACAAGGGGTTAATAAGATCGGGTGTTTGCAGTGTGTGGTGGAGTGGTACAATGCACTGATGTTCATTTTGAGCATTTTATGACTAGGAATAAGTGCACAGAGCACAATAAATATGTGGACTTATTATACACAGCCCTTAGGCTAAGTTAAAAACGCCCCTTATTTGCCTGTGCAAATGATACAATGGACAGCACATGAAGCATTAGCATCACTTTGTTTCAAAATTGAAGCCTCATGTAGAGTCAGGAGGCATTTGAAGCCTTTCAATACCTCCCATTCAAGTCTATGGTAATGCTGGCAGGAATTTTCAGTGTGGTTGCGGTGCGACTGCGGAGCTTTAAAATTAGTTTATTTCCTGTAATATCCCATTTCTGGAGTGGTTTTAACGCTCCTTAACGCTCATCAAACGCTTCAAAACTGCACATAGGGCGTATGGGGAGCGTTTTTAAGGCATGCAAAATGCCAGTCTAATGCCTATTCTAAAGCTCATTGACGCGAGTCTAATGCCCATAATAATGCTATAGGTGTGTTTGTTAAGTGTTAGAAATTTAGTCAAGCGTGAACAAGCCCTTATAGTTTATTTGTTTATTCTATTTGTATATATGTTGTAATATAAGTTTTAGAGGTGGCTTATGTTATAAACACTGTCTTGCTCTATATAATTTGTATAGGGCTTTATGATATGCTGTGTGAATGGGAACACATAATAAACATATAGCGGGGATCTCTCAAATTTGACTACAAGTGGAAACACCCTTTAAGGTAAACCTATCACAAACTGGAGCAATTAAAAATGAATCTGTGCTTTACCCATAAAGGGCAAGGTAACTGGATTTCTTGATACCCTACCTTCTCTGCTACTAATACCATCTTACATCTCTCTGTGCAGCACAGTGGTGTAGTGGTTAGCACTTTCACCTAGCAGCCATAGGGTCACTGGTTCAAATGCCGACCATGACACCATCTGCCTGGCGTTTGCTTGTTCGCCCTGTGCCTGCGTGGGTTTTTCTCTGGCTTCCTCCCACACTCCAAAGACATCCTGATAGGTTAATTAGATCCTGTCAAAAAAAAAAAAAATTGGCCTTATGTATGTGTATGCGTTTGTAAGCACGTCAGGACCCTATGGGGTAAATTATCGCGCTATACCGCAGATGGACACCAGCAGCAAAAAGGGCCCTGAGGCGATTTGGTTCGCATAGGTAGCGCTATACAAGTCACTCATTCATTCATTTTGCCCTACTGCATCCAGAAATCATAATTTAAAAGTCCTATGTAAGCTCAGTGTAGGACTGAGTCAGAACATAGACAGGGTTATGACCTTTCCCCTGCCCCATATAAAGATGCTCAGGTGCTAATCACTGCAACATGGAAGAAACGGGAGAGAGTGACTTCATGTATTTAAAAATGCTTAGACTTGTGGACAGAGTGGTAGGACGAAAAGGATCTACTATAGAGTGGACAGGCTATTTGGTGGCCTTGTTATTTTCCTCGGAATGTGTAAAGTGACAGTTTTACTTTAAATCCTCTAAAAGATAATTTCCTGGGTGATGCACCATGTTAAAGCCAGCGATGGTTAAAGACTTCCCAAAAATCCTTGTAATTACTATGCAGTTGTTTCCTCATCTCCATAAAAGTGAAAACAAACCTTCTACTGGGTACACAGCACAAGTTACCATCACCAGAATTTTTGCTGAAAAACAAGGCTTTGTAGTGTTCAGAATGAACTAGATCTCTTACCACCCATTGTGCTCTTTTCTTATTAATGCTGAGCAGGCATTTTATGCTATATCGTACTTTTTTTAATGATCTTAAAATGATTTTTGTTTTACAAACTGTACATATTCAACTTTTCTGTTTTGAAATTGTCCATGATAGTGTCCCTTTAAAATAAAATTACATATACACATAAGATTGTCACATCTTTTGCCAGTTCTGCTGAAAGATATTTTTAAGCAGAAAGCTGTTATATTACATTAAATTGTGCATTGGCGACAAAGTTTTGGGTAAACTGAAAACTATAATTGCATAATAATTGTAAAATTGCTGACACTGGATTCTCCCCAGGCTTCATAAATTAGGATAATGGAGCAAACACTGTCTGTACATTATGACTTTGAGGTTTCTAGACATTCTTTATTTTGCACAATCCAGTTGTACAGAATGTGTTTGAAATATTATAGGGCTACACAGTAGACATTGGCTGTTGTGTTTAACTTTCTAGTACCTTTTTTATTGCCTGGCAATAGCCAGGCTTTTCAGAATTGGAAACAAAACGATAATCTAGGTTTGAATCAAATAAAAGAATATGTTGTAACAATTCATCCACCAACTTGACTTCAGAAAATATTAATAATAGCAACCAAGCTCATGATATATTATGGCAACTATGAATAGCTATGAATGTCTCCTACCAAGATTTTGTATTAGAAGCAAAATATGATTCAAAATGTCAAACTAAGGTCTTTACTACTGCTCGTGTTCTTATAACTGTTTCTATAGGACAGACAGTGAAGTAAAATCTCCCCAATTGGAAGCAGAAAAAAAATAAGCCTTGACAAGGGTCTACTCTATGCAAATCCAAAAAAGTTTTGGCTTTACATACACATTAATTGGACAAGGTGGAGGTCTTTTCAATCCTGAATTCCTAATATAATTTATTTATCTGAGCAAACATCAATATATTTTGGTCATTATTGCTACCACAACCAAGGATTTAATTGTGGAAAGTATTTTTACATTTAAAAAAAAATTGTGAATGTTACAAAATCTGTACATGTGACTTGTGAAGTAATTAGATTGCTTTCAAAAATATTCGTTGGTAGGCCAAAGATTGTATGGACCGTCCTCACCAATAATGCTATATTATTATACATGGTGACAAGTCTTTGTATGTCTAATTTAAGTAAACATTATCTTAAATAACAGTTCAAGGTCTTAACCATAATTCAGGAAATATCAGAAAGGGTGTAAAAAAGCTCAAATTTCAACTATTTTTTCAAAACCAATTGAGTCCTGTCCATGATCCTTTTTTTTATTTGCTCTAACATACAAAATTTCAGGATGCGCTTTCAGGGTGTACCCCCCTCTTCAAGGGCCAAAAAGTAATCTAACCTTGAAGAAGGGAGTACATCTAGAAAGATTGCACTGAAAATGTGTCTGTTACTGCAAACAACAAAGTACAATCACGTCAACTTTTTTTCAAAAAGACCTTAAGCAGCAGTGTACAATGCACTCTTCTCATTTAATTTAACAATTTCTTGATTTCAAACTGTTTTTCAAAAATGTATACTGCAATATTTTCATAGAAATTGTTATTAAAAACAAATTTACAGGGAAGAGCCGAAATAATCATGTATTATAATAATGTACGATTCTGTCAAAGCTAAAAACCTGCTATGGATATAATTACACAAACCTAGCAGCAGGGAGTGGTTATCCCATCTGATCGTGGGAAGATTATACTTCAACCCAGCGGAGCTGTGAAATGGATTTGGTCAACTGCATGTTGCAAAGTGGGAGTAAATGTGCACCGCAACCATGAAGGCTAGGACGGGGTACAAGAAAAACATAGGGTAATTACTAAGATAAAAAACAATGATCTCTCATATCCAAAACGTCTGGATGCTGTCCAATCTCGTGACTGACCATAAAAACAAGCTGCATACATACAAACTTGTACAAAACAGATTACTCTCAAATTAGCATGTGTCTCTTTTTAGTCAGTTGTGTATTTAGGAAGATGAAGGCTTTGTCAGTCATTTGTACAATAAGTATGTACAATAATTATATTATTATTATTGTCTTAATTTTAAATAATAATTATAGTTTTTATTGAACTCTGTTGATACCTCTCACCAGTGGCGGCCGCTTCATATGGGGCACCGCCCCCCTAATTCGTGCGCCCAGCCCCTAATCTCCATGCAGGGCACCGGACGCATGGATTTCAAATATTTTTTTTGAAGCACATGATTAGAGCCTAAGGCTCTAATTGGCTTCAAAAAAGGGTGGAAACAGAAAGAGAGAGAGACGGCGCCCTCTAAGTGCAGAAAATAAAATCAATTTATTATCAAACAGGATTAAGAACACTCACAAGATGGATGTGTCATGAAGGCATATCAGGAATTTAGAGAGTCATCCGTTTTGGGTCCCGGGTGAGGTGGTAGATGTCATCAGATGTCATTAGGCATGCTGTCTCAAACTTGGCTGTGTGGTCCAGTAAAGATCCGGTAGCGCTGTGGGCTCTCAGCAATCCCAAACGCTGAGAGCCCACAGCGCTACCGGATCTTTACTGGACCACACAGCCAAGTTTGAGACAGCATGCCTGATGACATCTGATGACATCTACCACTTCACCCGGGACCCAAAACGGATGACTCTCTAAATTCCTGATATGCCTTCATGACACATCCATCTTGTGAGTGTTCTTAATCCTGTTTGATAATAAATTGATTTTATTTGCTGCACTTAGAGGGCGCCGTCTCTCTCTCTTTCTGTTTGCATTCCAGAGCTCCTTCTTGCTTATATGGACTGGCACCCTTTTATGCTCAGCAATTATGTTCTAAACTTCAGCATTTGTACACGGACTAATATTTAAAATTCTTGTACGAATATTTATGTTATCCCTCTCTCTCCCTCCCTCCCCCCCTCCCTCCCACTGTTACCCACTATATGCATTTTTATGAGCTGTATCCCGTGTGCGCCATACAAAAACCCCCTTGTTTGTTTGTTTTGAAAAAAGGGTGGGCTCCCTGAGTTGTGGGACATTAGCAAATTAATATTCGCTAATGTCTTCACTAATGTCTTCCTGCTTCTTCTCCCGGCCAATCAAAAAGCGGGTCCTGAGATTTGGTTGGCCAAGGAGTCTGATGACTCC
This sequence comes from Lithobates sylvaticus, assembly GCA_028564925.1. Lineage (NCBI taxonomy): Eukaryota > Metazoa > Chordata > Amphibia > Anura > Ranidae > Lithobates > Lithobates sylvaticus. The sequence continues at coordinate 77,994,016 of CM053028.1, forward strand.
TGGCCAATCGAGTCTCAGGACCCACTTCCTGTTCGGCTGGGAGGAGAAGCAATGGCCAGGGGGGGGCAGCAACAGACACTTTGAGAAGCCCTACCTCGGATCCAGCACCACCTCGTCATCGGAAGGTAAGGCCACGGATCGCCAAATAGGTAGGTAGAGCTTTTTTTCTGTATGCAATATGTCAGGAAATAATAATAAAATAAAGATAACTGTAAAGTTGCTGAGAGGCCCACTTTAAATATGACCATAAATGGATAATAATGGTGTTATTATTAATGATAATAATAATAATAATAATAATAATAATATGCCCCCCTGCTGTTAAGTGGGTAGAATCCTATATCAGGCAAGAATGGGACAACATTCCTCTCCCAAAACTCCAGCAACTGGTCTCCTCATGGTCCAGCTTTTTTAGATGTGTTTTTTTAGATTCGTTGTTAAGGACGCAGCGGCCGGCTTCCAGGCCCGCTCCTTAACAACCACCTATTCACTGTGCCCTGATTGGGCAAAGCTTTCTAAGCCCAATCAGGTCTTAGAATGCATTGTGCAGTGCGCAGTGCATCATGGGGTGTTCGGCGGGCAAACATCCCGCAGAGTGTCGATCAAACTCGGGTGTTTGCCAAATGGTCCAACAGGCGATGTTCGAGCTGAAACTTTGCTCAGCTCGAACTGTTTGCCCAAATCTACTAATGACTGTTTTTCTGTGTTTATTACTAAAGGCTGACAAAACAACACTGTTGCATAGCTCCAAACACCGAAACTGGCTGTTGATCCAAATTTGTTACTTCTTCTTTATAATAAAGTGCAATGGCCAGCTTTCTTAAACTGGCAGGATTTTTTTTACAGGTGTTCTGTGAGTTGTAATTACATAAAGTGTATCAAAACTTTTTCTTTAGTTTAGATAAAATGGAAAAGAATAGGAACCCCCCTAAAGTTTTAATTGCTGTCTGTGTCCTGGGAAAATGTATCCTCTCTATTTGTCCTGTTGGCCATTATCACCTGGACTCAAAGTATGGGTAAGTAAGGTTAGGATCAATTTTGATTATGGATTGGAAATACCAAGAAGGGAAGTTCAGGGGTGGGGGGTCTGAGGTTAGAATTCTCTAGTGGACCTTTGGTAGAGTTTCAAGTGATCATGGTTCTTCAAGCATGAGGGATTTGCCTTTTTTACCACCTTTGTATCTTTTCGTGTGTAGTATCCAAGTGTACCTGTGCTAATTTTCAAATACTTTTCTAACTATAATGACCTAAAACCTCTATTTTGTTCCAGAAAAGCCTTAAATAAAAAAAATCTGGTGATAGATATTTAGTTAAAATTCCTTCCCCATTAACAGCCCTCCCCTTGTAAATAATTGTATTTAACTTTCCTTTGTAAGTGATTTCTAAGAGCAATAAACATTTTTGATAGACAAAGGACTTTATATCAGGCCAAAAAGAAGCAGAGAGCTTTCTTCCCATTCAATTACAACATACTTGATGTATATCTCACATCTTGGATTCATTACTAAGGTATTTTAATAGGACAAATGCCAACTTTGGCTCAATAGATTGACTTTAATTTTAACCCCAAAGTTAATCTTAAAAAATAAATTAGACCTCATATTTCCTATTCCCTTCCACCTACATTTCCTTTTATCACATGGTTAATTGTCAACTAATAATGCATCTGGCTATGGCGATTAACTCAAATACCGTTTAATGGCTGGTGGAAAATTAAAGTTGTGTCAGGGAAAGTTACAAGGAGAAGACATGTAATAGTACCTAGAGTATGAAATATGATTAGGGTCTGTTTGTTCCCCTTCACTGATAATGAATTTACAGAAACATTTCCCCAATGCACTTACCAGTATTAATGTTTCACAGGATTTAAATGCCTAATGGTTCTCATATGGCTGAATTGGCTAATTGTACTTGCTAAACAGCAACATGTTCTCACTGGTGTTATGGCAAAGTTTCAAAAACTAGAAAATAGGTTAAAGAGTAATCCTTACTAAAGAAGTACATAGTTAAAACTCTTACGTAGAGACGGTTTTACGCATTAGAAGGTTTATAAAATAATTTACAGTAAAACCTTGGTTTAAGAGTAACTTGGTTTGAGAGTGTTTTGCAAGACAAGCAAAATTTTTAAATACATTTTGACTTGATATACAAGCAATGTCTTGATATACAAGTAGCGTCATGTCACAACTGAGTATAAAAGAGAAGAGAGGCGCCTCTAAGTGTAGCAATATGGTTACATTTAATGAAGGTACAACATTTAGAAACTCACATGGTTGATGATTAATCAGGCGCCCCCCTCTGACGTCATGGGGAAAGCCATAGGGAAGTCCCCATGACGTCCCTGTGCGTAATAGGGGGGCGGGGTCACCAGGTGGCCCCGCCCTCCGTTATAAAAGAACTGTCAGATGGAGCGAAGCCTTACACAGCGGGAGCCTCCCATTGAGCAGAGCGCCCAGACACAGAAGAAAAGACGCCGACGCCGTGGAAGAAGATGCCGAACAAGAAGCGGATCGGAGGAAGAAGAAGATGGAAGAAGAAGATGGAAGAAGAAGATGAAGAAACCGAAGGATGAAGAAAGGAAGAAGACCAGAAGAAAAAAGATGAAAGAAGATTTTAATAAAGGAATTGTCAAAGACCGTCTCCTGTCATTTTTAAAATTTTTGTCACTTTTTTGGTGAAATGGTAGGGGTACTTTTGTACCCCCTTACCATTTCACACAGGGGGGGAGGCCGGCATCTGGGGGTCCCCTTGTTAAAGGGAAGGGGGCTTCCAAATTCCGATAAGCCCCCTGTCCGCAGACCCCCACAACCAATGGCCAGGGATTTGGGGAAGAGGCCCTTGTCCCCATCAACATGGGGACATGGTGCTTTGAGGGGTCACAGACCCCCAAAGCATCCTCCCAATGTTGAGGGCATGTGGCCTGGTATGGTTCAGGAGGGAGGGGGCCGCTCTCGTCCCCCCTCTTTTCCTGCGGCCTCCCAGGTTGCGTGCTCAGATAAGGGTCTGGTATGGATTTTGAGGGGGACCCCACGTCATTTTTCCCCTTAATATCCATAGCAGACCTGAAGGGCCTGGTAATTGAATTTGGGGGAACCCCCACGCTTTTTTATTTTTTTCTATTTTTTATTCAATGACTTTCAATGAATGACTGTTCTCTGTATTACGGGAGCTGGCAATTCATTAGCCGCGAGTGATTATAAATAGCTTTTTTTCCTGCAAAAATGACACTTTTTGCAGGGACAGTTCTAAGCACGGGAAACATGCGCCCTTTTACAGGCATACTATACACACCCCCCAGGTACGAAATTTAAAGGAATATTACACTTTTATTGTTTCACTTTAAGCATTATTAAAATGACTGCTCCTGAAAAAATGGCCGTTTTTAAAACTTTTTTTGCATTGATACATGTCCCCTGGGGTAGGACCCAGGTCCCCAAACACTTTTTATGACAATAACTTGCATATAGGCTTTTAAAATTAGCACTTTAGATTTCTCCCATAGACTTTTACAGGGTGCTCACGGCTTTTCGAATTTGCCACGAACACCCCAAATTGTTCGCTGTTCGCTGAACAGGCGAACAGGCAATGTTTGAGTCGAACATGAGTTCGACTCGAACTCGAAGCTCATCCCTAGTGTCATACAACATTAGAATTCTACTATAGCTTGTAGGCGGAACATTTGACCGGAAATGTACGATTGCGGCGTCGTACAGTTTAGCTGCTCTGTCGAATCTTCTTAGAACATTCGACAGACACCATAAGCCTTCAATGACAGATTCAACCTTAATTATTTCGGATTTTCAGACGAATGCTTTTTTTAACGAAACAAAATAAATAAAAACGAATTTCGGGAGTAACTAAATAAATAAAATTTTCGGATGAAAACTAAATTCCGAAATTAAATATTTCAGTATGCACATGTCTACTAAGTATGCAGGCATCTGGGGTAAAGCTGTCCACATAGACCATCCTCCACACTACCATTGACATCGTTCCTTCCACGCTGCATTTCACAAGCACCTCAAGCCTCACTTTCAGATCGCCCTACTGCAGGGTAGTCTTCCTAGGCACGTTTGCAGACTGACAGCGGTGAGAGATGGTGGTGCGGGGGATGGTCTATGTGGACATCTTTACCCCAGATGCTTGCATACTTAGATGCGCCTCTTTTAATCATCAACTATGGGCGTTGCTAAATGTTGTAGCTTCATTAAATGTAACCATATTGCTACACTTAAAGGCACCTCTCTTCTCTTTTATACTCTGTAGCTTCTGCCGGATTTTGCTTCTAACCCGCTTGTGGAGGCTTCCATTTGTGGATGGACATCTTACGGTTACACACCTTGGTCACATTGCTATAATCTTTTTATATGGACTATAAACTGTAGGACTTATGAATAAATGGTTGTTGGAATGAATCATTTGAGTTTCCATTATTTCTTATGGGGAAATTTGCTTTGATATACAAGTGCTTTGGATTACAAGCATGCTTCCGGAACGAATTATGCTCGCTATCCAAGGTTTTCCTCTACATCATTTTGTGATACATTGCTGTTAACTAATGAAATAAAGATGTTTTACTAAGCAAAGTGAATGCTCAATTTAGAAAGTATATGTGTTTGAGTTCACATCAGTCTTCCAATCTCATGTAAGCAATAGGTGTGGGCTCAATGTTCAGTCCAAACACCTATTGCTTTTCTTTTAATGGGTGTTTTTCATAGTGCTTGATGTGGATCTGCATCGCTGACCAACATGATTGACAATGGATTTATATAGTGGGCCATTTTTTGTATAAAGGAATAAAATACTTTATTTACTATTTACTTTTTTTTTGCGTGAATGGGTGGGGGGCGGGGTGGTATCTGGGGGCACCCTTATTGTTAAAGGGGAGCTTCCAGATTGTGAAAAGTTTCAACCCATAGACCTCCACAACCAGGGTTGTGGGGAAAAGGCCCCTGTCTTCATCAACATGGGGACAAAGTGCTTTGCAAGAGATCCCACCTGACAAGGTTCTCCCCATGTGGAAGACAAGTGGCCTTGTATGGTCCACCTTACCTTTCTTGGCCTGCCAGGCTACACGCTCAGATAAGGGTCTGGGATGGAATTTGAGAGGGGGAACATGCTGTTTTTTGTAGGTCCTCCAATAACATCTTTATCAGACACCTATCTAGGATAAGGGTCTGGTACAGATGAAGAGAATCCCTGTCCATTTGTTTACAAACAGAAGGAAGCATGCAGGAACTATCATTTGTTGGTAATTTAACCAGTGTTTTTCTCTTTGTAAAGGTCAGTTTTGCTGTACAAGGTTGTATAAATGTGTCACTTAACAGGCAGGTTAAAGGGGTTGTAAACCCCCCCTCTTTTTCTTACCTGAGCCCGATCGTTCCAGCTATGGGGATGAGCACAGCAGCTCCAGCCGATGTCCCGGGTCCTCGTTGGATAGATTGATAGCAGCAGGAGCCATTGGCTCCCGCTGCTGTCAATCAAATCCAGTGATACGGGAGGGGCTGAGTCCTGCTGTCTGTGTCAATGGACGCAGCAGAAGGACTTGGCAGCGCCCGCACGAGTGTCCACATGGAAAGCGGCTCTCCATGGGGGCACTCACGAAGAAGAGGAGCCAGGAGCGCCGTGGGGGGGGGCAGAAAAGGAGGATCGGGGCCACTCTGTGCAGAACCCTTGCACAGAGGAGATAAGTATAACATGTTTGTTATTTAAAAAATAAATAAAACTAAGCTTTACAATCATTTTAAGGGTATCCCAATGCATGTTATTTAAAGGTATTTAGTATTTTTAATGTTGCCCTTTAAAGCGCTTTAACTAAAGTCTCTCAATCAACAATGACTATTTTTAATCCTTATGCTGCTAGCATTAGTAGATAGATAGAAACGTTTATTATATTTAATATACCAGTTTTAAACTTTTTTTTAAAATGTCTTCAGTTGCTTTCTGGTTTCTGGCCTAGGCCAAATCAATGCCATGCATCCCAGGAATCTTCATGGGAACTTTTCAACATCTGGAAGAGGAGGGTCTTTCTCAGCTAAGCACACCCTCCTACCTTTCAGCCTGAGCTAAGAGCAGATGGATTCCAGGAAGTAAATGCTACATGAATCATCTGCCCTTCCTCAAGATGGCCACAGTCAGAAATGCTAGGGTGTGTTTTTTCTCAGAAAAATACAGCATGGAGATATGGATGGATTGGTGAGTTTTCTTGAGTATTAAAAATGAATTAAATAGCATCTTCAGTTTGTCGCGCTCAGATACAGTTAAGTTCCGCTTTAAGCATTATTAAAATTGCTGCTTCCTGACAAACAAAATGTTTAATTTTTTTTTCTTTGATGTACCCCATACTCATTCACATACGCCATTTTTTTTTGTGTTGGGGTTCCCCTTAAAGTGGCGTTGCCACCAAAAAAAAAAATGTGGCTTAAAAATCATAAAAAAATTAATAAAAAATAATTGGAAAAAAAAAAATATTTTTTACTCACCTCTAAATGCCTGTTGCTAGGGGGTCCCTCGTAGTCTGCCACCTTCATTGCCCAGGCTAAACATCACTTCCCCTAGGTGCCGCACAGTCATCTGGGACCTGTCATGTGTCCCAGATGAGTGAGCGTCAAATCACGGCGCACGGCGCCGCTCGCGCATGCGCAGTGGGTGCTCAGCTGTGAAGCCACAGCCGGGTTCCCACATTAAGAATGCCGGCGCCGTGAGCGGAGCGGGAACGAGGGGGGGTCTCGTTCCCCCGCATCGCTGGACCCCGGGACAGGTAAGTGTCCGATTATTAAAAGACTTTAAATTTTTTTTTTTGTGGGCACTCCACTTTAAGATCCATACCAGACCGAAGGGTTTGGTATCCGTCTTGGGGGGAACCTCATGCAAATTTTTTCAGCACACAAGTCGCACCGCAAGTCGGATCCTCTTGATCCGACTTCTGGTGCGACCTCTATTCAAATTAATGGGCTCCTATAGGGATCCATTGATTTTTAATAGAGACAGAGAAACGCGACTGAAAGCCAGCGTGAAGTAACGTGCATTGAATTCAATGCAAAACACGGATAAAATCGCATTTTTAACGGCACTTATTTCCTGGCGTCTGTACTGACTTTACAGCCCATTTTTTAAAACGACCGTGGGCATGTAGCCTAACACAACAAAACAAACAATGCATCAGTCCATAAAGTGTCCTTTGGTATGAATTTGCTTGCATATGCTCACTCTTTCATAAAAAAACAAGCTTGTGTTTACATATCCAAATGACTGCTTCCCTAATTAGTGTTCACCATTATGTGCTTCAATCATCCACATACATTAGTGATAATCCCCTCATCTGATGTGCCCTCACCTGGATTGGTTTTATGCTGTTTCACTCCTTTGCTGGTAATCTTGAGATTAGAACCCTCCTTCTCTTACACTGATCTCCATAGACCCAAATCATAAAGAGAGAAAGCTGCTTTATCTTTTAAAACAACCTGTTTATTAAACACTATGCATAACAACACTCACATTTTCCTGGTGCTAAGAGTGCACCAAACCTTAAAAGGAATTCAGTCTTCACAGTGCAGTTATATATATATATATGCTCATATATATATATATATATATATATATATGTATATTGTAACATGGGGGTGTTTAACTCAAGTGAAAAGATGCATTTTTTAATGCAGTGAGTCCTCATCAGACAGGCATATATAGTTAAGGGCCTGGTAGCCCACGTTTATTGAAAAAACAAAAGTCCATCCAGAAGTCCCACGCAGGGGTTTAACTTCATTAAGCATTCATAAATGAAAAACATACCAAGCCACCTGGCTCTCTTGTCAGCAGTTCCTCTGCTTGATCTCAACAGAGTTGATTCCTTCCAGTCCCCTGGACTCACTGGCTTCCTTAGTCTACCCGACTCTCAAGGCTGTCCCTCCTTTCCCAGTCTCTGGGCAAAGAATACCCCTTACACAGGGATGACCCCTCCACAGGTCTGTCTTCATACAGCAGCAGCAATCTGCTCACACTCCACCATCCTTCACTCATTAGCCCCTCATTATATGGTCTGTGTGCAGCTGGGCACACACCTTGCTTGCCATCGTCAAGACCTGGACACAGTTTGAGATCCCATCCAGGACTAGCAAAACCTGGAGAAAACTGACAGAGCAGTTTTCTCCATTTAAATTCTATAGTCTGCAGATATGCAAACTCTGGATCTCCTTTACCTCCAATTTCAAAGGGACAGAGCTTCGCTCTGCCACATATCCCCCCCCTTTGTTTCGATCCGGAGGGAGGAACACCAGCACCCGTCATGGTTGGGACACCTCTGTGCTGGCTGTCAGCCACGTAGGCCCAACCTTTTTTCCGGGTGCGCTTACAGGCACGTCCCACCCTGGATCTTAACAGGGTCCTATATTTTCCCATCCTCAGCCTTCTTCTTCTTGGGTCCCTGGGCTTAATCATTTTTTTGGGGGAAACTCTGCTTTCCCTGATCCTACCTTTAAACTCGCTGACATCAGCTTTAACCTTCAATATACACCAGTACAACCTCCTCACTTTGGCATGACCATGCAAGCTGCCACCCACATGGGCCAAATCTTGTCCCATCAGGTGAATTTCTCCACGTCCCCTTGCTGCATCTACTTGGGCTTTACAAAGACACTCCCATGCTTTTTTACGAGTGCACTTCCAAAAGCGATGTTTTCCCACTTCTCTTGGGCCTACACTAGTCCTTTTACCAATCTTGGTACCTTTTTGCACATGAGGTTGATTTCTGAATTTTACGGATCCAGTACCATTAAGGTTATAAAGTGCTCCCTCAATTTCCACTAGACCACCCCTTTTCTCTTTGCTTAATTTAGAAGGAACCACATTTTTAAACACTGGTTTAATGATAAGTGGGGGCTCTTTTATTAGGGTGACAATGGTCCCTCTCTGTACTCCAAGTACGGGCACCCTCTTACTGTCCAAACTTAGCGCCACTTGTTTCCTCATGTACACTGCATGCTTATTTTTGTCAGTTTCATCACTAACATCCTCATATGACTGCAGCCTCATCCTAGTCTCCCTCTGAAGGACATACTGACTGTCTTGCGACTTTAAGGTTTTATTTTCATTTTCCTGCAACCATTGTTTATAACGATCCTTCTCAGACCTTAGAAATTTCTCAAACCTCAGAAAATCTTCCCCAGAAATACCCTCCTGAACCTGTAGGGGGCCTAATTCTGCTGTATCTTTTACCTCTTCTGTGTCAATCATACCATTCCCTATCTCATTACAATTTTCAGGGTTTGCTACAACCAGATCAACTTGACCAAGATCTTCAGGTCTACCATTATTTTTGTGGTCACCCATGGTAACCAAACCCTTACAAATTGACAATGAGCTGCATTTTTCATCACGGTCAGAAATATCAATGCATTTGTCATATTTCATTTCACTCATGTTCGGCAGGGCAGTGTCTGGAGAGGAACTGCATCCAGTGGAGTGGTTGTCCACGGCAGCTTCACTATCCACCAACTCCACTGGCAGGAGATCCTCTGCCAACAACTGTCCTGACTCCTGACCATCCTCCCATAAAACATTTGGACCTGTGACTACAATCACTTCATTTATGGCTGTGCCATCTGGCACTTCCACCAACACATTTGGCTCGGCATTATCCATTATCACATCATTGGGCCCTTTGTGGATCACAGACATGACCTCTTCTGTGTGTTTGCCCTTATTTGGCGTTTCCATCTCATGAACACCATCATCTGCAGTAGCAAGTGCATCCTTGCATACAAGTTGCTCTGCAGGTCCTTCATCTGGCACTGCAGAAGTCATGTCTGCTTCACTTTTACCAACAGAGGCCTTTTCCAACAAAGCCAACAGGCTTTTTGTCCACCTGTCCCAGTCTGTTATCTCTGTGCTCCCAGAGGTACCACGCAGTACCGCTCCTACTGTACACGGAGACCCAGAGGGACAGAGTGGTTCAGCAACAGACACATTGCACATATCACTTTGGTTCAAATAAGATTTTGGCACTACATTTTTAACCATAGCAGACAGCAATACCACACCTTCACCACCTTGCTCTGGTGGCGCTTCATTAAACGCATTAGAGCTTTGATACCTGTCGTTGCTAGACTGCATTAACCCATTTCCACCATGAGTGTTTTCAAACATTTCAGTTTTAACATTTAACATCCTGTCATCACTATGTTCAGGTACCCTCTTATCCCTCAGAGCAGCACCAAAGTTGTCCCAGGCAACCTCCGGCTCCAAAACGCAGAGCTCCCTGGGGGTTTCTAGGGGCACCTCTATGGCCTTATTCACAGTTGCTAGGGGAGATAGCACATCTTTAACCGCATTCACAGCAGGGTTATCTCTAGTGAGCTGCACTAGCCCATTAGCAACTGGACCATTCACTTTAGCCAACACAATATTAGCAGTTTTACCCATCATATTGTCACATTCAAGTTTACCACTTGCCTCCCCACTGGACAGGGCACTGCAGTGAGGCAAGTCCTTTTCCAAACAGACAGTGGATCTCCCATTTGGGGTCACTTCCACTCCAGTGTGCACAGTCACATATTCAGTCTCTTCTATGCATTTACCAGCACCAGTCTTTTTCAACATCAACCCAGCGGTTCCAGCCATTATTTCATTAAAGACAGTCTTACCCACCGCAGTAGTAGGGGTCACCATCTTCATTTGAGTACGTTGTCTCACAAACCAGTCCTCTGCTGCACTTTTACTGGCCCACTCTCCCTGGTGGCCACCCGATGAAATTACAGCAGGCATCTCCAACTGTTTAGCACCCCCTGCCGACACAACAGGAAAATCCTCGTTGCCAGGGGTGACTGCAAACATATTTGCACAGGAATCTGGGCCTGGAGATAAAGACCTTTGCTCCTGGTAATTTTGAAATGCATACGCATCTTTAGGTGGATGCTTAGCTACATATGCCCTGTAGCTCCTCCTTTCCTTTGGCAATCTTTCTCCCGTTGCCATGGGAAACCGCACTCTCCCAGCAGAGCTTTGCTGATTCTCCCAAACTCTTTGATGCATTGTGGCTTTCAACTTGCCACCACTCTCTGCAGGCAATACTTTTCTCATATGGTCTGCAGACTTGACATCACCGCCGTTGCTATGGGCAACCACATACCTCTCCAACTTCCGGTCAGGCTGTCGGTCCATGATGCGATGGAACTCTCCTCTAAAAAGGATTTCCTCTTTAAACTTGCGGTAGTCATCCTGGTCTCCGTCCATCAAATGGTAAACCGACCGGAACTCTATCCGTAATAAGGTTTGCAGCAGTTTTGGCCACCAGTCCCTAGGCCATTTTCTCTTTACAGCAACTTTTTCAAATCTTACAAGGAAGTCCCCAACCTCCTCTGTAGGCAGCATGGGTTGCATATAGTCAGAGGCCCTTGCACTGCGCCACACTCTTTGCGATTCTGCTTGAACCATTCATTCACTGTCTCACACATCACTGGCCCCTTTTGACTGGCCCTCCAAGGTGGAGACATCTTCTCAGGCCACGCTGAGCTCACTTCTCCTTTAACTTGATTTAACATGAACTTCTTGTGTTTTGACTGCCTCATCCTTGCAGTCACATGCACAGCAGCTTGTTACACAGTTCACAGCATAGAAAAAAAAAAAAAATTCTCACAAGTGCACTACCTGCACACAATGCAACACAGTCAATTGAACTCCTGCGCAATGCAGTTTGCCTGGCTGCCACACACAGCTAGCAGCAGTTCCTGAAATGACTCACCACTGGCGCAGAGACCGGATTTCACCGTCTGTATGCCCGCATTCGAACACCACTTGTAACATGGGGGTGTTTAACTCAAGTGAAAAGATGCATTTTTTAATGCAGTGAGTCCTCATCAGACAGGCATATATAGTTAAGGGCCTGGTAGCCCACGTTTATTGAAAAAACAAAAGTCCATCCAGAAGTCCCACGCAGGGGTTTAACTTCATTAAGCATTCATAAATGAAAAACATACCAAGCCACCTGGCTCTCTCTTGTCAGCAGTTCCTCTGCTTGCTCTCAACAGAGTGGATTCCTTCCAGTCCCCTGGACTCACTGGCTTCCTTAGTCTACCCGACTCTCAAGGCTGTCCCTCCTTTCCCAGTCTCTGGGCAAAGAATACCCCTTACACAGGGATGACCCCTCCACAGGTCTGTTGTCATACAGCAGCAGCAAGCTGCTCACACTCCACCATCCTTCACTCATTAGCCCCTCATTATATGGTCTGTGTGCAGCTGGGCACACACCTTGCTTGCCATCGTCAAGACCTGGACACAGTTTGAGATCCCATCCAGGACTAGCAAAACCTGGAGAAAACTGACAGAGCAGTTTTCTCCATTTAAATTCTATATTTTTCTCCATTTAAATTCTATAGTCTGCAGATATGCAAACTCTGGATCTCCTTTACCTCCAATTTCAAAGGGACAGAGCTTCGCTCTGCCACAATATTTTTATTTTGCAATGGAAATGTTCACTTAGTGAATGTGGTGAAAATTCACATTGCAAAGAATCACCCAATACCCAATCACCTGCAAGGGAAAAAAAATATTATTTGCAAAAAATCCACTTGCAAAGTAAGCAGTGTATTTGCCTTTAGTAAATTAACCTCATTGAGTATTTTTCCTGTTTGCCAGATAAACCACAAGTAATACATTTTTTTCATTATTTAAACAGCTTGTCACTGAAAAGAAATTAAACTAATATGGAAAATACTCTTGGGCTTATGACACAATATAAATAGTAAACAGATGGGCTATGACTTAATGATCCAAATTATATAAATAACTATTAAGCATACATGCAAAGAAATGTCTTCTTTTTATTCTAGAGTTTTATCTATTTGGCTTCTGAACTGGATTTGTTGATATGCTATAGATGTAGTAATTTGTTTATTGAATTTCCTAAAACCCATTAACCAGGGAGATTTATAAATTCTGCCATTATTAATTTGGACTTTAGATTATGTACATATTTATAAAAAGACTATCTGTAAATTACAACAAAATTGAATAAAGGAATAAGTACTGTTTGATGCATGCATTCCCTGTATTCTCTGTGTGGAGTGTATTCTGGAAGTGCAAGTCTGGGATTGCTTGGGCTAAATTTAGACTTGCGTCTAAACTGTCTAAACTGCTGTGCTTCCTAATAGCAATATGACACCACCTCACTGCCTCTTTAACCCCATAAATTCTGCATTAATGTACCAAACCTGCATGCATTGCACATTTTCAGCACACCCCCATCCCTTTGAATGGGTCATCCACTGAGTGCAACAGGAGCTATAATTTGTGCCGAGGGCATGAAGCAAAGCACCACAATGGTGGCATGTAAACACCCATGTCTGCTACCTTTGCAGCTTGAGGGGAAAGGGTGGGGAAGCCGTTGGTGGGCACTAAAAACGCGGCTCAACTGCACTTTATAATGCCTCCCAACCACAGGTCTAAACAAGTCCTTTGAGAAATATTGCAGAAACAAGTACAACCAGGGAAGTAAGGAGAAGACATTGGCCATTACATCACAAGGAGATAAGCTTGTCTACAACGTGTAAATATATATATATATATATATATATATATATATATATATATATATATATATATATATATATATGACAGAGGGTAAAAGAAGCTAGATTACACTCAAAACCAATAGGGTGTGAACATTTCTTCCAGATGCATGAATATGTGTTTAAAATTTGTGAACCAGAAACTCTCTACTCACTCTTCAATGGACACTCTGTATCAGTGCACCCAAACAAGAATTCTTTCTCTACTAGCCACAGGGAGCTCACAACTACTTACAGATTTATTACTCTGAATGATCTCAAAGTTTGTAAATTTACTTTGTGAAGATCCGCACACATTTACTTTTCAAATTCTCTACATTAATTCACAATGTCGTGTGTGAGTAGGCACTGCTGTGTCACACATTTCACAGAGCTTGCCTTCTGAACTACATAGGTGCCGAGAGCTGGCGTTCTAGAAGGCAGGGTCAGTACAGGAGTCAGAGCTTGCAGGCAGGTACCATGGGATATGTAGTCCTGAAATTCAGGAAGTTGTGGAAAGAAATGGCCAGCAGACAGGCAGCACTTACATGAAAGGAGATTTTTCAAGTATGGTGGCCTGCAATTATGGGAGGAGCCCGGAGGGTATATATACCAGACCTCTCCACGAGGCCGGTGTCGGTTCCAGCGCGCCGTACTACACGTCACCAGGCCGACAAACAACTCAGTACATGTTCCTGAGTTGTCCGACGCTCCTCGTTCCAGATTACGGATTCGATTCCCGATCGCACCCCCAGTTCGTTCCGCTTCAGCGTCGCAGGTAGGATTTATGCTTTTTTCGTCGCTACGTCGAAACCCCTGTTTTTTTCACTGAGTCATTTCAACTGCTATTGTCTGTCATTTTCTACCCCACAATTACCCCACTTCCACTGGTTGTTACGCCCGCTTCCCAGTGCAAGCATCCCCTCACTCACACGTCCACCACAACCCCCCCCCCGCCCCTACCCCAAGCCCCCCACCACAAAAAAAAAAAAAAAAAAAAAAAAAACACACACACACTCACCAGAGCATCTGTAACTGCACTCCCCACGCACTTCTTGCAGGCACCGCAAGTTCGTGTAAACGGGCCCCCACACCTTGCAAACCTCAGCAAGACAGTCCACACCTTGCCTTCCACGGCAACCCAGCCAATGTGAGGCACAGCCCCCCCCCGCACATCTTGCCTCACCGCAGGTTTGTGTCACGGCTCCCACATCCACCCTCCCACATACCTCTGCAATCGTTGCAGCTCGACCTCCATTGGCCTCGCAGCCACAACCTCCCCAGTAGCAAACTTCAGCTACTCACGCCTTTCTCTATCCCTTTTCACCTTTTCCTTAGGTCAGTAATCGCCCCTGGTCTCCTACACAACAGGATCAGACCATCCCGTTCCTTTTCAGGTAAAAAAAAAAAAAAAAAAAAAAAAAAATGTGTAATAACCCCCCCCCCTTTTTTTCTTGAGGGCTTGCATCTCTTCACCAGGGGGTCAACTACGGCCCCAAATCAGCTCTTGCAACCCACCTCTCACTAATAATTTTACGTCACCCTACCGTAGGTACCAGGTCCACCAGGTTTTGACCCCAACAGTGACTCCATCACTAGGGCAGCAAGCAGGTGCGTAAATTATTGTTGGTTTCAGTTTCCATTCTCTTCACACCTTTTTCACCACATATCCCCCTCCCACATACTTATTTGGCTCAGTACCCTGGCGTTAGAAACTGTCACATACTTCTATGCATGTCACTCTGTTTTCGAAGCACAAGTCTTCACTACGCAGACAAGGTCACCTAGTCTCATGACTTGCTGGCAGTGCAAGTATTAGCTGACCGAACCCACGTCAAACTACTACAGATCGAAACATCCCTACTTAGCAACCAACCAGCAGCCACTCCCCCCAGTACCGCCCTGGTGGGGCTCTGGTTGAACTAGTCCGTGCCGAGCACAGACGGACACCCGAGCACCGATTACCTGGTCAGTCACCTCCTGGCTTACCTCGGTTGTCACGCATTCTCTGAGTTCCACAGGCCAAAGAAACAAACTCACCCAGCGCTCACGCGCACCCCCAATTGTTACCATACCGTCGAACGGTATCTTGCTTCGTTCACACATCTCCCCTCCCCACCCAAGCAGAACACCATAGTTTTGATTAAATCTCCAGGCGTTAGTAACTGTCACATACTTCTATGCATATCACTCTATTTTTCGAAGCACAAGCCTTCACTACGCAGACAAGGTCACCTAGTCTCATGACTTGCTGGCAGTGCAAGTATTAGCTGACCGAACCTACGTCAAATGCTACAGATCGAAACATTCCTACTTAGCAAATCAACCAGTAGCCACTCCCCCCAGTACCGCCCTGGGGGGGCTCTGGTTAACCAGTCCGTGCCGAGCACAGACGGACACCCGAGCATCAACCATCCGGCCAGTCACCTCCTGGCTCACCTCGGGTGTCACGCACCCCCCTCCCCCGAGTTTTACATATAGGCCCATGGAACATCCCACTCAGCGCACGCGCGCAAAGACCTGTCACACAGGTTTCCCACCCTGCCCCCCCCCCCCCCCCCCCCCTTTTTTGCCACAGCCACATACATATATATATGCTCTCCTGCCCTTCAAAAAAAAAAAAAAAAAAAAAAAAAAAAAAAAAAGAGAAACCCGAGACAAACATGCATCCCCCCCCCCTCCCTTCCCCCCCCCCCTCTTTTATTCTAGCAGACGCCATGTCTCTGGCCAGCAGCGACGATTTCACCCCCGCCCCATCACCCCCCGAAGCGGGTCCGGCAGACAACTCCTCTCAAGCCTTCAGAGCTTGGACCATCCCCAGACTCTCAGCTGAGCTGAGGCGCAGGAACATCCCCTACCCCATCACGGCCAGGAAAGCCGAACTGTACAGACTTCTGTTCCCCATCCCATCCCCACCAACCCCACCAGACACTCAGGCATCACTACAGACAATTGCCTCGGCAGTGTCCCAACTTCACACGCTGGTCTCCTCTCTATCTACTACCATCTCTGATGTCCAGGCCAGAGTGGGGACCTTGGAGTTCCAGCAAGGAACCCCCACTCCACCAGCTGCCGCCCCCGCCACCCCCGCATCATGCGTTACAGCTACGCCCCACGCCGGTTTTTCTGTTTACCCCGCACATCTCATCCCGGCAAACATCAGGAAGGAAATACTAGATGGCCGCGACGTCAACCTGGCATCCCTTCTGATCTCGGTACACGATGTGACAGAGAACAAGGCCTACGCTTGGGGCGACGTTTCCGTTATCTTGAAGGCAAAAGACCACAGGCTTACACGAAAGCTCACGGTGACGGAATTCGTACTTGCTTTCGGCATATTTCGGGATGTCATCTGTTCCATCAAACCCGACAGGAGGGAAGAACTAGACCTCTACCTTCATGCTGTCACAGATTTAGGGTACAAGTACGGAGGCAGCGCCTTCTACGACTACCATCGCTCCTTTTCAGCAAAGGCAGCAGCCAAGCTCAGTCAGTTTCAGGCAACCACGGACTGGAGCGCCATCGACACCGAACTCTTCTGTCGCCATTTCGCCGGCCTCCGCTCCCCACTGTGCGCTAACTGCCAATCCTCCACCCACACCGCCAATTGGTGTTCAGAACCCGATGGTAGACGCCTCCCCAACTTCCCCTCTGCCCCGCACACATCCCAGTATTCAGACGCAACCCCACCACACCCCCAGGAGGACAGACTCGGACGGCCCGTCCGAACTTTAGGAGGGGCGCCGATATGCAACAATTTCAATTTGGGGATCTGCAACTTCTCACGTTGCAGACTCCTCCACGTCTGCCTCATTTGCCGCAAAGCCCACCCCAGGATCACCTGCGGGATCAATAAGCCCAGCTCAGCCTGACTAAGCCGTGTTGACATCGGATGGCTGCAATCCTACCTCACCTCACACCCGTCACCCTCACTAGCAGCCTTTCTGGTACAAGGCTTCACCACAGGCTTTCACACGGGGCTTATCACACTCCCCGACACCACCCACGAGTGCAAAAACCTGCTGTCAGCAGCCACCGACGAGGAAGCCATCAGTACCCTACTACGAAACGAACTTGACCGAGGGTACATGATCGGCCCCTTCTCTCACCCACCGTTTTCCGTTTGGAGAGTTAGCCCTATCGGGCTTGTAAAAGGGAAGTTTTCAAATAAACTCCGGTTAATTTATGATTTGTCCGCGCCTTATTCTTCTCACACACCTAGCTTAAATTCCCTTATACCCTCACAAGAATTTTCTCTCAAGTACTCTTCCGTCGACCTTGCTATCCAGGCCATCCTAGACACAGGCGAGGGCGCCTGGCTCTCCAAAGCAGACGTCGCAGACGCCTTCAAGCTGCTACCGATCCAGCCGTGTCTGTGGCGCTGGCACGGAGTCAGGTGGAAAGGTCAGTACTACTTCGCCACGAAACTGACCTTTGGATCCAAAAGCAGCCCATGGCTCTTTGACACGTTCGCACAGGCCCTGTCCTGGATCCTCTCGCACCACGCATCCTGTCAGAAAGTGATCCATTACTTGGACGACTTTCTGCTCATCGAAGACCCCAACCGTCCCCCGGTAGACCTCACGAGTCTAAGGGAGGTCTTCTCCAACCTCAATGTCCCCATAGCGGAGAAGAAGATAGAAGGCCCAGCACATCGCATCACCTTCCTAGGCATCATACTAGACACTCAGGCCATGCAGGCCAGCCTACCACCAGACAAGTTGACTCGCATCAGGGAAGTCATTCATTCCTTCACGGCCACCCAGGGGTGCTCCAGGAGGCAACTTCAGTCCTTACTCGGGATGTTAAATTTCGCAGTAAGAGTCATTCCTCAGGGACGATCCTTTGTCTCCCGCCTCCTAGTTTTCCTCACAGGATGTCAAGACCCAGACCAGATCCTCAGACTTGATCAGGCAGCCATAGCCGACCTTTCCATGTGGGACCACTTCCTGGCTGACTGGAATGGCATTTCCATGTTCATTCCGGCAGCATCTCCCTCTTCTCCCCGGATTGTCACTGACGCCGCTGCCTCCACGGGCTTCGCAGCTATTTTTGGCCCCCACTGGTTTGCCGGTCCATAGCCACCAGAAATCTTGGCAATCCCCGGTTTCAGCCAGTCCTCTTCCCTATTCGAACTATACCCAATAGTGGCAGCAGCACAAACCTGGGGAAGCAGTTGGGCAGGCCAGACGGTGGTTTTTTCCACTGACAATCAGGCCACAGCTGACATCATAAACAAAGGCCGATCCAGGTCCTTGACCATTATGGCCTTCCTGCGCAGGCTGGTACAATTATCCCTGCTACACCAGTTCAAGGTCCTCTGCGTCCACATCCCGGGCAAGTGTAACACCTCAGCTGACGCTCTGTCCCGATTCAATTTCCCGTTGTTCTTTTCCCAGGAACCCGGAGCCGATTCGACCATGGCTGCCATCCCTCACTGGTCTCAACTGACCCTAGTCTGAGTCACCACCTTCACGGCACCACCAGTCTTACAATCTTTTGCCAAACAATAAACCATTACCTCCCTAAAAACAAGTCTTTGCGCCCTTTTCTTAACTACTCTACTAGCAGAAAGGGCCTCACGGCGCAGCTCACCAGGGCTTACCTTACGGTAGACCAGGGCACACTTCAGGTCTAGTTTGTTGTCTGTCTTGTGGCGTGTTTATGTTTGCTCCTTTACATCGTTAAGGACCGAGGGCTCCGACCATAAATAGGAAGGCCAGCATGGTGGCCTGCAATTATGGGAGGAGCCCGGAGGGTATATATACCAGACCTCTCCACGAGGCCGGTGTCGGTTCCAGCGCGCCGTACCCGCCCACCCATTCCCCTTCTCAGAACACTCCAACACGTTTCTCTACAGAAACAGCCATTACTCCTCAGGTAAGCGCCCTTTTCTTAACTACTCTACTAGCAGAAAGGGCCTCACGGCGCAGCTCACCAGGGCTTACCTTACGGTAGACCAGGGCACACTTCAGGTCTAGTTTGTTGTCTGTCTTGTGGCGTGTTTATGTTTGCTCCTTTACATCGTTAAGGACCGAGGGCTCCGACCATAAATATTATATTATATATGTGTCTGTATATATATCAACACAATTTTGCATTGTTGCTGCAACACTTATTGTTAAACAGAACTGGAAATATATTGCACATCTCGTGACACATTGTAAATGAAATGATAGATTTATAATGAGTATAAGAATGGAAAATGTACCCTATTAAACTTGTTGCAGGATCAACAATACTATATATAGAGTGTTCCCTTTTTAAATGTGTCTTCATAGTTATATCATAAAATGTACATTGTACAAATTGGATTAAAATTCAAATCAGTTAACCTGACCATACTGTACATCTCATCTTTTTTGAGCATGTATTTCTTCTAGTGTCTAGTATCAACTTGACAATACAATTGTTACTCAGTAAATAGACAGAGAGAGCTGCTTGTATGACATTTGTACGGCTGTCAAACAAATGAAATACAGCTTACCATGCAAGGATAATAAAGACAGGTAAAGCGGATCTGCACACAATTTTTCTAGTTAAGCTCACTTGTTTCCAAATGTAGCCCAGAGTGCTCAATGGACATTTTTTTTTTTGTGCGTACCTTAAGATCGGTGGCCCTGTGTATATTCCCTTTGTTATCTGGCTGTGGGCGAGGATTTTGCGGGTATCCGCATCATTTTCTGTCTCCTGGGATCTCGTGTCATATATCCCAGGAGTCAGTGCGGAGAGCCACCGCAAAATCTTGCGGGATTTCTCACTCTCCCCATTCTAAAAGAGCTTCACATCACAACAGGGGCGGGAACTTCCTAAGACGCCACCCGTTGTGATGGCAATAGAGATGTTTACGCGGCTCGGTGCAGTTGCCACTGAGCATGTGAGGGAACCAACAAGGCATGCTGGTACATATACATTACTGGAACAAGGAAGTTATTGCTTGTGGGCTTCAAATGCCCACAAGCAAGATAAAAACTACTGTACATTATTATTATAAGTTACGATTTGATAGAAAAACGTACATGGAGACCGGAAAGGACCCATAAAAGTGAGCGTGACATTAGAAAGATAGAAATTTTAAACTGTTAGAAAATAAAAAAATAAGAATTTGTGTGTGCGGATTCCGCTTTAAAACAATAAACATTAATAACCTTACAACAATCACAGCAGAATTGTCGCATCACCTTCTAGTGTGAGAACCCAGATAGGATAGCAATCCCCATGCTGCACTAAGTCTGGAATTATCCAGAGGATAATACTATCAGAATATTTCCAAGTGTCACAGCACACCCTTAAGTTTTTCTGTGTTGTACCAAGTTTTGTGCCTGATGATGGCCACTGCATCCTTGCTTGATCCAGGACAGCTCTGATTGCAAGTAACAGGACCAGATTAAAAAAATAGTTTAAAGTTATTTATTCCTCATATCATTTGTTTTTTCTAATAGCATCAATCTAAATAATACTTGCTTTAACTATAACATAACATAAATTAGGAGGATCTGCTTAGATGCATCAGGACAGTATAGGTTTTCCTCAACCCTAAAAGACAAAAATGTACCATGTAGTCAAATATCTGCTCATTTGAATATGGACCATGGAGGGTTATTTACTAAAAGAAAATCCACTTTGCACTGAAAGTGCACTTGGAAGTAAAGTCGCTGTAGATCCGAGGGGGACATGCAAGGAAAATAAAAAACAGCATTTTAGCTTGCACATGATTGGATGATAAAATCAGCAGAGCTTCCACTCATTTCAGATCTACCGCTTAGATTTAGGGGTACTGCACTTCCAAGTGCACTTGCAGTGCAAAGTGGATTTGCCTTTCGTAAATAACCCCCATGGTGTAGCAGACAAATGAACAGACATAGGGTCCTGGTGATCCCAGTTATTTTATTCAAGTGAGATGATGAGATAGTGTCCTACCACTTATCTCTCTTTTTTTTTTTTTCAACAGAAGATGAGATACATATCTACAATTTCCTACCACTTATCTCTCTTTTTTTTTTTTTTGGAGGGGGGCATATTAGGCGCTAAATGTTTTTTCCTGATCATCTGATTAGCAAAACCATCTTTTCTGCACCTTGTAAAGGTGGTCAAGCACCTTCAAATAAAATTATGTTACACAAGGATGATGATGAACTACGTATATAAGGAATGTGCCTTTATATTCCTTTGTCTTTGAAATGACAGGGCAATAAGATCTTCATGTAGGTAAGATCTGATAAAGTGGGTCCAGATTTGCCTACCAATGTCCAAGACCTTTAGCTGGATCTGTTTTAGAGAATTCTGTTCTTCTTATTGGTGGGTTCTTTCTCCTAGGCTCACAAGATACATCACAACATGACAATGCATCACATGGTAGGGAGAAGGACACTACATATTTGGGTTTATTGACGCTGGGGGTGGGAAATGTGGACCATAAGTTTTCAAGCCAGCTTGAATCAACTAATTGGTACAACAATGGCTGAAGCAGCACCACCGTGGCCACATCAGCTTTTAGGGTGCATTCACACTTGTTGTGCCCACTAGCATGTAATCACTCATGCTGAGATTAGATGCAGGTGACTGATCACGTGCATGTGATCACTACTTGAGCGAATACATGCGAGTGGGTGTGATTAGCTGTGAGATCCAGCAGCCTACCATTGCTTTCAATGGGGCTGCCTACTCGCAGCTAATCATGGTACCCCTCACTGGGGTTCTCTCAGGTAATTTTGAAGAGGGTGCATTCTCAGTGTGAATGTAATCTTATTTGCTGGAAGAGCAGATGCTTGCATTTTTTTTCATTTTTACTCAGACACTCAATGATGTATGCCACTTGTAGGGGGAGCTGGAGTATGATAAGGTGGAGTGTTCCTCTACTACTGGTAGGTGTGAGGCTGATTGTGTATGATGAGCTGTTCCAACTTGTATTTTTTTCACCTCCCATGCCTGCTTCTTTATCATTGCTTTAGCAATGAGGACTTATCCCCATATTTTGGGTCATGAGAAAAAAAGAGACAAGAAAATGCTTTCTATTCTAAAAAGCCTCTACTGTGCTTCTGGCTAGTTAATTGGAGGATTTCTGGTTCCTATTGGTCCATCCCTCCATAAGCTGTTGGGTTTATTATAATTTTTTGCTTTTTCTTAAATCTTATTCCATTGAAGTCATGGTTTCCATACACTGCACTGATTATGACATGTAGCCTGTAGCAGCTGTATGTAGATTTGAGGATGTGCCTCTATAATATTAGGCTGTAGTGGTTCTAGATATACAGTAAGCCGGGGGGGGGGGGGTATAAAGATATGATTTGCATGTCTCCACCCAGTACCCAAAACTGAGGAATAATTCCCTTATTTTTGGATTTTGTGATGGAATGAGACCTCTAAATACATTCTGTTCTAAGAAGACTCTGCTGTGCTTCAGCAGTTGCATAAAATTATTGGCTAGAAGATGACTTTAGACAACAACAGCTGATATTAAGTTGTGAATGGAATTCAGAGTGATGATGAACTGGACCAGGATAGGATGACTGTCATGGACCATTGTCCTTCCCACAAGAGAGTGTGAGTGACAAGTTGTCTAACAATTTACAGAAAAATTGGCCACTTGGAGGCTATCTGAGTCTGGCCAATGGCCACTGACAGTGAGTTACAAATAAATCATTATCATTACAGGAGGTGGCCAATTTTAAAAGCTGCTCTGGATCATTTAATGTTATCAGATTGTTCTTGCTTTCATTTTCATCAGTTCCACCCTTTTGCTCTGAGGGCACCTCCTGGTTATCATGAACTGTTATCTATGCCCTGTTCATCATTGCATCATTACTTCACCCAGTGTCTAACAGATTATTAGAATACAAATTGCTGTGGCATTGTGTGTTCTTTTTTCACCCCTTAATTTGACAAGAGGATCATGGCCACCCCACCATTACCATGGTCAATAGAAGCTTTTTCACTTTCAGTGTCCACCTCCTCACCATATCCCTCTGCTGATACATCAGCAAATTTAATATTTCCCTAATTTCTCTTTCTCCTTGGTTATATTTGGAGATCTCATGTCTCCATGAACACAACTATTTTTCCTTTCAACATAAACACTGCCTTTAGAGACTAGGAAAACTTGAGATGAAGATAAACTTGAGAGGAAGACTGCTTGAAAAAGATAGAGTCATAGGAATGAGTGGCACCCTGGTGTAAAGTGCCAGCTCATCATGCTGAGATCGTGAAGATGAACAGGCTATCCAATTTATTGTCAGGGGCTTGACAAGGATAAATTATCCTGTTCCCACCATTTGACAGGCTTGGGAACTGAAGCATGTTCTTGCTGCTGCTGATACACTCAACAGTGAAAGAATTTTCTTCTTCTGTTGTGTCATTAGAAAAGTGCCATAACACAATTATTCAATGCAGCCTTAGTTATTTGTATCAAGCCAAAACAGCACATTATATGGCACCACAGTAGCTTCTTATATATCACATTACAACACAAATAATAGTTCATCACATTTTGCGAGTCAAAGGCATGTGGAATTACAGAAGGGTTTAGTATATCAACCCTTGTGAGTATTTATACCTTTGAGCAGGAATCCCTTGCATCATCAATTTGCCTCTCTATAGTGCATGACACAGGTAACTATGCCATAAACATCAAGTCACTGGTTTATTTTTCAGCAAGGTAATACAGTAAGGCACAATGTGTACAATGTTTGCAATGCAATGTAACAATCTGTGCTGCTCACAATTTAACACATTGCTATCCATCAACTACTGCACTACCCTATCAGCAGCGTTTTCTTCCATTTAGATTAAGGGTGTCCAACTTTTTGACCTTCTTGGGCCACATTGAAAGAAATGAAATTGTCTTGGGCCACACATAAAATACACTAATGCCTAGTACACACGGGCCAAATGTCAGGAGTAGAGTTGAGCGGACACCTGGATGTTCGGGTTCGGCAGGTACGGCCGAACTTCAGAAAAAAGTTTGGGTTCTTGACCCGAACTTGACCCCGAACCCCATTGAAGTCAATGGGGACCCGAACGGTTATAATGAATTGTCGGCTCCCGTCCCCATAATACAGAGAACAGTCATTGAAAGTCATTGATTTTTAAAAAGTTATTGTCATAAAAAGTGTTTGGGGACCCGGGTTCTGCCCCAGGGACATGTATCAATGCAAAAAAAACTTTTAAAAACTGCAGTTTTTTCGGGAGCAGTGATTTTAATAATGCTTAAAGTGAAACAATAAAAGTGTAATATTCCTTTAAATTTTGTACCTGGGGGGTGTCTATAGTATGCATGTAAAAGGGCGCATGTTTCCCATGCTTAGAACTGTCCCTGCACAAAGTGTAATTTTTGCAGGAAAACAAGCTATTTAAAATCACTCGCGGCTATAATGAATTGAGCGGCCCGACAAAGAAGAAGAGACGCCGTGGAAGAAGATTCCGGACAAGAAGACCAGAGCAAGAAGAAGCGGATCGGAGGAAGAAGAATATGGAAGAAGAAGATGAAGAAACCGAAGGATAAAGAAAGGAAGAAGACCAGAAGAAAGAAGATGAAAGAAGACTTTAATAAAGGAATTGTCAAAGACCGTCTCCTGTCATTTTTAAAATTTTTGTCACTTTTTTGGTGAAATGGTAGGGGTACTTTTGTACCCCCTTACCATTTTATACAGGGGGGGAGGCCAGGATCTGGGGGTCCCCTTGTTAAAGGGGGATTCCAGATTCCGATAAGCCCCCCACCCGCAGACCCCCACAACCACCGCCCAGGGTTGTGGGGATGAGGCCCTTGTCCCCATCAACATGGGGACATGGTGCTTTGAGGGGTCACAGACACCCAAAGCATCCTCCCAATGTTGAGGGCATGTGGCCTGGTACGGTTACGCTCTCGTCCCCCCTCTTTTCCTGCGGCCTGCCAGGTTGCGTGCTCGGATAAGGGTCTGGTATGGATTTTGAGGGGGACCCCACGTCATTTTTTTTTTTAAATTGGATGCAGGGTTCCCCTTAATATCCATAGCAGACCTGAAGGGCCTGGTAATTGAATTTGGGGGAACCCCCACGCTTTTTTTTTTTTAATCAATGACTTTCAATGAATGACTGTTCTCTGTATTACGGGAGCCGACAATTCATTATAGCCGCGAGTGATTTTAAATAGCTTTTTTTCCTGCAAAAATGACACTTTGTGCAGGGACAGTTCTAAGCACGGGAAACATGCACCCTTTTACATGCATACTATAGACACCCCCCAGGTACGAAATTTAAAGGAATATTACACTTTTATTGTTTCACTTTAAACATTATTAAAATCACTGCTCCTGAAAAAACATCAGTTTTTAAAAGTTTTTTTTGCATTGATACATGTCCCCTGGCGCAGGACCCAGGTCCCCAAACCCTTTTTATGACAATAACTTTTTAAAAATCAATGACTTTCAATGACTCTTCTCTGGGGAGCCGACAATTCATTATAGCTGCGAGTGCTTTTAAAAGACTTTTTAAAAAGCACCATTACATCGCCGAACACCGGACCCGAACCCGAACATACAGTCAACTGTTCGGGTTCGGGTCCGGGACCCGAACACCCAAAAGTCCAGTTCGCTCAACCCTAGTCAGGAGACATTGGCCAGTTCAATAAAAAACAGCCGATGTTCAGCCCGTGTGTATGTCAACTGGTCCGACAGAAGCCTGCCGTTTGGCTGGCTTCTGTTGGACAAGCATGCTGGAAAACCAGTAGCTGACCGGCTCCCAATCAGCGCTCTCAATCGGAGTGTTCTGGCGGCGGGGCCGTCCCCCTGTCAGAACACAACAGCTCAGCATGGAAGATCGCTTTACTAACGTCGGATCATTAGTACAGCGGCTCCAACTGGCTCCATCGCTGGGTTGAACGGAAAAAAGTGTGTACCTGGCTTTACAATAAGGACAGCTGATGAGCAGAAAAAGTTGGGCAGATCACAAGTTAAGGTGATACTAAAATCTTGTTTTGTTTTCTATAAAATTAGCAAACATGTTCTACTTACCTGCTCTGTGCAGTGGTTTTTCACAGGGCAGCCTGGATCCTCCTCTTCTCGGGTCCCTCACCAGTGCTTCTGGCCCCTCCCTCCTGTTGAGTGCAAGCAGCCGAGTCACAGCTCCATGTATCCACTCAGACACAGAGCCGTGGTTCAGCCCCGCCCCCTCTCTCTTCTCATTGGCTTACTGACTTTGATTGACAGCAGCGGGAGCCAATGGCACCCCTGCTGTTTCTCAGCCAACCAGGAGGGAGAGTCCCGGGCGGCCGAGGCACTCGTGAACATCACTGAATCGAGATGGGGCTCAGGAAAGTATTAGGGGGGGGCTGAGGGGGACTGCTGCACACAGAAGTTTTTTTTAACCTAATGCATAAAATGCATTAACATATAAAAAAAAAAACTTCTGCCTTTACAACCACTTTAACTATCACTGATATTGATAATGTACCTATCTGAGTAGTACTTCTTTAAAAACTTCTTTATTTTTGTCTTTTTTATTTTATTATTACATTATATAAAAGTAAGAGGGCAACATAAAGTTAGTGCAATATTCTACACCGTTTTTGATAAACAAACTCATTAATATCTGGTTGGATGGATGTAGTAGCAATTCTCAATGAATACTCTTCAGATATTTTGATTCTAATTTTGCCCTTCGTGTGCTTCATCCTTGAAAATGGTTGCTCTCAAATATAGGTGCACATTGAGCAGATAAGGGACTGACTGGAGGCTGCTGGATGACAATGCAGCAAACAGTAGGAAGCTCTGTTAAAACATGAATACAATCTCTATGATAAAGGAGATCTATTATCACACCATACATTTTCATTTTCTAACATCAGCAATAATGTAATAACAATAAATACAATAGTCATAGTTACAATCCAATGTAAGCTTATTTGAAGACTCTCCTTTCATATTGTGAATTCAGCCTGTTCACTGCCCATTTCTTTTGACAGTTTCCTGGATTCCCTGAATGCTTTGCAGCTTCTCCTCTGCTGTTTTTTTCCCATTTTAAGGACTATATATCCCATGGTACCTTGCTGCCTGCAAACTGTAATTTCCCTCCTCTCATCACCTCTGTAACTTGGAAGGCAGGCTCTGTGAAATGTGTGACACAAGCAGTGACTACTCACAGGCCATAGTGAATACGTGTCACAGAATTCAAGAAAAATAAATGTGTGGGGATCTTCACAAAGTAAGTTTACAATCTTCAAGATCATTCAGATCAATAGGAGTAGGCAGGGCTGCTGTTAGAAACCATGGTGCAGAGTGAGAGTGAGCCTTACGGCAGGGAGGCATTTACTGGAACCAATCCCCTATATGACTCTCTCTGCAGCAGCTGAAAGCCGTTGAGAGGGAGAGGAGAAGAAGCCAGCTTTCAGCTGCTGGCCGGGGTCCTGTACAGGAGGACTGGTGGTACCCCCTTAGCTACGGCCCTGGGAGTAGGGTAGAAATCATTTACCTTCATCCTATCTGTAAGGCCTAAAATACCAAGGAGGTTTTATATTTCTTACCAAATGTATGTCTTACTGTTGACAAATGCCTAATTGAATTTATGTTGGCAGCAATAACCTGTGCCATCACAAAAATGACAAAAATAAAGTCAAGCTTGCATTAGCAAATGTTATTTTTAAAAATAATAACAATATGGCATTATTTTGATGAAATTCATAATCAGCTCTTCACCGAAAATCTAAAGAAAACATTTAAGTAGCAGAACATTTCCAGAGAGAAAGTAGCTGAGAGCTTTGCCCATTACTCTGTCATCAAACACATCAGCTTCAGGTTATGTTAGGCACATTTGTCCATGTATTCCGATATGAGTTCATGTAGCTGGAATTTCAAACACCAGCCAGCTGTGGGAACCGAGGGAGAGACTTGTCACACTGAATGCCACATAAATATGTTCCTATCTATAATGTGGCAGGAGCATGCCGGTACTGCTGAACATATACATAAATTCCAGCAGAATTTTTTTGGGGGGTTTGTTATATAGGCTTATTCATTGTAGCAGTGCAAGAAGCAAGGACGTTAAGTATAGTACCCATAGCAACTAATCGGAATCCATTTTCTACCGCCTTTATTAAAGAGTAACTCCACGTTTGATGAGAAAAAAATATTCCCCACTAGGTGATCTATGTACATTGCAAGGATTTTAACAAACGTCTCCATGTGGTAAGTGAATCTGTATGGGAGTGGCTTTATAATCATCAATCCGCTGCTGCACCTGCAGGGATCTAATGAGGAAAGTGTCAGGGTCTGCATCCCTTTAAACGTAATTTTCTTATTGGGAGTTTCTCATTAAAAATTCCAAAAATTATGCCCCGTACACACGGTCAGAAATTCCGACCACAAAATCCGTCAGATTTTTTCTGACGGATTTTGTCCGACACTGGTGTTGCATACACACGGTCGGGCAAAGTTGTCGAAAAATCCGATCATTCTGAATGTGGTGACATTCGTTGCGTACGACGGGACTACGTAGAGGCTAGTAGCCAATAGCTTTGGTCTTGTAATGTGATCTGAGCATGCGTGCCACTTTGTCCGTCGGAATTCGCTACACACGATCGGAAAAAGTCTGATAGGACTTTGTTGTCGGAAAATTTGAGAGCAGGATCTCAAACGTTTTCCGTCGGAAGTTCCGACGGAAAAAGTCCAATGGAGCCCACACACGGTCGGAATTTCCGACAACATGGTCTGATGGGACATTTTCCGTCGGAAAATCCGACCGTGTGTACGGGGCATTAGTGTAGACTTCTGGGAAAATTGGTGAGCCAATCACAAAAGCAGGAAATTATGTTTCTGGGGGGCATTCTGTACACATTCTGTGTACAGAGTGCCTCCAGGTTGCCATATTGCTTTGCATTTTACAAAAAATTACAGAGCTACAGATTGAAAAAGGAAAGGGATTTTTTTAATAGCATTCAATTACAATATGACTTGAGTCGAACTTCCAGCTCAGTTCCTATCAAAAACAGGTACCGGCTTCCCCTGCCCACCAAAAGGTACCAAATGTGCCAGCGGAGGGGGGGGGGAGAAGGTAGACAAGCGGAACTTCCCCTTTTAAGTGGAGCTCCGCTTTAACACTTGTGTCATTCTTGCTGTTTCCTGTGAACTAAGCCTATCATTCACATGCCCTCTAGGGGGTGGATCATCATTGATACAGGGGGTCCCCGACTTACGAATGCCCGACCTACGAACAACCCCTACTTACGAACGGGGCGCTGCGGGGACCCTCCGCCATTTTTCGCAGTTTTTCGCCGTCTTCTGCCCGTTCTGCGCATGCGCGGCCATACGGAGCCTCGGAAAATGCCGGAAATGGCCGTAATTTGCCGCGCATGCGCAGAACGGCATTAGACGGAACATCGGAAATGTCCGTGTTTGTCGGTCTGTGCATGCGCGGCCGACTTACGAACATTTCCGACTTCCGTACAGGCGGGCAGTCCCTAACGAGTTCGTAACTCGGGGACCCCCTGTATACAAGTGCTTTGGATTACAAGCATGTTTCTGGAACAAATTATGCTCACAATCCAAGGTTTTACTGTACTTTAAATCTTTGTAGCTCTCATCTGGGAGAAAGCTATGTTTGCTGGTATCCATCAATGCCGGGCCTATATGTACTCCAGCACCTGGCTGACTTGCTGTTTATAAACAAAAGAAATCCCCACTAAGGATTGTTGGGAAAAAAGACGGCCACATGAGTGACACAGAATACAGTGTTATGCCCCGTACACACGATCGGAAATTCCGCCAGCAAAAGACAGATGAGAGCTTTTAGTCGGAAAATGAGACCGTGTGTATGCTCCATCGGACTTTTGCTGGCCTGAATTCCAGCCAGCAAAAGATTGAGAGCATGTTCTCAATTTTTCGGTCGGAAAAAGTTCAAATTCCGATCGTCTTTAGCAATTCCGACACGCAAAATTCCTACGCATGCTCGGAAACAATTCTCGGAAGCTCGGAAGGGATCCCGACCCCTTACCACGTGATCAGCTGTCAGCCAATGACAGCTGATCATGTGATAATAACAGAGCCGGTAATCTGCTTTTTTTCCTCCTCGCGCTGAGAGCGCAAGGAGAAAAAAAAAAAGCCGATCACCGGCTGCAGTGAGAGGGACATCAGTCCCTCTCACTGCAATGTGCCCAATCCATGGTGCCCACCTTTGCCCCATTAAAGTGCCGCCTACCAGTGCCCACAGTGCCATCTGTCAGTGCCCACAGTGCCATCTGTCAGTACCCACAGTGCCATCTCTCAGTGCCAACAGTGCCAGTGCTGCACATCAGTGTCACCTGCCAGTGCTCATCTGTGTCACCTACCAGTGCCCATCAGTGCCCATCAGTGCCACCCATCAGTGCCCATCAGTGTCATCCATCAGTGCCCATCGGTGCCACCCATCGGTGCCACCCATCGGTGCCACCCATCCGTGCCACCCATCCATGCCCATCAGTGCCATCTTTGCTGTCCCCATCAGTACCGACTTATCTGTCCCCACCAGTGCAGCCTATCAGTGCCCACCAGTGCAGTCTATCAGTGCCCACCAGTGCAGCTTATCAGTGCCAACCAGTGCAGCCTATCAGGGCCCACCTGTGCCGCCTCATCAGCGCATATCAATGAAGCAGAAAAATTACCTGTTTGCAAAATTTTATAACAAACTATTAAACATGATTTTTTATTTATTTTTTTAATTTTCCATCTTTTTTTGTTTGTTTAGCAAAAAATAAAAAACCCAGCTGTGATTAAATACCACCAAAAGAAAGCTCTATTTGTGGGAAAAAAATGATAAAAATTTCATTTGGGTACAGTGTTGTATGACCGCGCAATTGTCATTCAAAATGCGTCAGCGCCGAAAGCTGAAAATTGGTCTGGTCACGAGGGGGGTTTAAGTGCACAGTAATCAGGTGGTTAATTTTTGTTTTGTGTTACGTTTGCTACACTTTCATGGCTACTTTGTAAAATGCCCATCAAGCACACACCAGGTCTCTTATCTCAATTACCTCTTTTCTCCATTAGAGGCAGATCTACATGATCATTTTTTATCCTAATAAAGCAATTTTTTGTAAACCCTAACACTGTACTCTGTGTCACTCATGTCGTCGTCATTTCCCCCCCACAATCCTTAGAGGGGATTTGTTTTGTTTATATGCTACGTAGGGGCTAGACTGACACTACTTTAATTGGTAAGCAGTGACCACTTGACCACTGGGCACTTAAACACCCTTAATAACCAGACCAATTTTCAGCTTTTGGTGCTCTCACAATTTGAATGACAATTACTCAGTCATACAACACTGTACCCATATGAAATTTTTTTGTCCTTTTTTTCACACAAATAGAGCTTTCTTTTGGTGGTATTTAATCACCTCTGGGTTTTTTATTTTTTTGCGCTATAAAAGAAAAACGACTGAAAATTTTTTTTATTTTTTGCAGTAAAAAAAAAAAAAGAATTTTTCTTTGTTTTTGTTATAAAATTTAGCAAATTTGTAATTTTTCTTGATAAATTTTGGCCAAAATTTATACTGCTACATATCTTTGGTAAAAATAAGTACAAATTGGGGTATATTATTTGGTCTTTGTGAAAGTTATAGAGTCCACAAGCTATGGTGCCAATATCTGAAAATTGATCACACCTGAAGTACTGACGGCCTATCTCATTTCTTGAGACCCTAACATGCCATAAAAGTACAAATACCCCCCAAATGACCCCTTTTTGGAAAGAAGACATTCCAAGGTATTTAGTAAGAGGCATGGTGAGTTTTTTGCAGTTGTCATTTTTTTCCCACAATTCTTTGCAATAGCAAGATTTTTTTTCTTTTTTTTTTTTTTTCACAAAATTGTCATATTAGCAGGTTATTTCTCACACACAGCATATGCATACCACAAATTACACCCCAAAACACATTCTGCTATTACTCCTGATTATGGCGATACCACATGTGTGAGACTTTTACACAGCGTGGCCACATACAGAGGCCCAACATGCAGGGAGCGCCATCAGGCGTTCTGGAGCACCCGGGCCAATTCTGACATTTCTCTCCTACATGTAAAAATCATCATTTATTTGCTAGAAAATTACATAGAACCCCAAAATATTATATATGTTTTTTTTGGCAAAGACCCTAGAGAATACAATGGCGGTCGTTGCAACTTTTTATCTAGCACGGTACTTGCGCAGCAATTTTTCGAACGTGTTTTTTTTGGAAAAAAAATGTTTTGTGCTTTACACAAAACAAAACTGTAAATTTAGCCCAATGTTTTTGCATAATGTGAAAGATGAAGTTACGCCGAGTAAATAGATACCCAACATGTCACCCTTCAAAATTGCACACACTCGTGAAATGGCGCCAAACTTCGCTACTTAAAAATCCCCATAGGCTTTAATTTTTTTTACTGGTTACATGTTTTGAGTTACAGAGGAAGTCTAGGGCCAAAATTATTGTTCTCGCTCTAACGTTCGCAGCGATACCTCACATGTGTGGTTTGAACACCGTTTTCATATGTGGGCGGGACTTACGTATGCGTTCGCTTCTGCATGCGAGCACACGGGGACAGGGACGCTTTAAAAAATATATATATATTTTATTGTTCATTTTACTTTATTTATTTTAGTTTGACCCTTTTTTTCCCCCCAAAAATTTTTTTGATCACTTTTATTCCTATTACAAGGAATGTAAACATCCCTTGTAATAGGAATATGGCATGACAGGTCCTCTTTACAGTGAGATAGTCAATAAGACCCCACATCTCACCTCTAGGCTGGAAAGCCTGAAATAAAAAAAAAAAAAACGATCCTGGCTTTGATCGTAGCGAGTATCGCAGGGTATTGTTGGGTATGGTAGAGTATCGCAGGGTATGGGCAGAGTATGGCAGGGTATGGCAGAGTATCGCAGAGTATCGCAGGGTATGGCAGAGTATCGCAGGGTATGGCAGAGTATCGCAGGGTATGGCAGGGTATCGCAGGGTATGGCAGAGTATCGCAGGGTATGGCAGAGTATCGCAGGGTATGGCAGAGTATCGCAGGGTATGGCAGAGTATCGCAGGGTATGGCAGAGTATCGCAGGTATGGCAGGGTATGGCAGGTATGGCAGGGTATGGCAGGGTATCGCAGGGTATGGCAGAGTATCGCAGGGTATGGCAGAGTATCGCAGGGTATGGCAGGGTATGGCAGAGTATGGCAGGGTATGGCAGGGTATGGCAGAGTATCGCAGGGTATGGCAGGGTATGGCAGAGTATCGCAGGGTATGGCAGAGTATCGCAGGGTATGGCAGGGTATGGCAGAGTATGGCAGGGTATGGCAGGGCAGGGTATGGCAGAGTATTGCAGGGTATGGCAGAGTATCGCAGGGTATGGCAGAGTATCGCAGGGTAGGGTATCGCAGGGTATGGCAGGGTATGGCAGGTATCGCAGGGTATGGCAGGGTATGGCAGAGTATCGCAGGGTATGGCAGGGTATCGCAGGGTATCGCAGAGTATCGCAGGGTATCGCAGAGTATCGCAGGGTATGGCAGAGTATCGCAGGGTATGGCAGAGTATCGCAGGGTATGGCAGAGTATCGCAGGGTATGGCAGAGTATCGCAGGGTATGGCAGAGCATCGCAGAGTATTGCAGGGTATGGCAGAGCATCGCAGGGTATGGCAGAGCATCGCAGAGTATTGCAGGGTATGGCAGAGTATTGCAGGGTATGGCACAGTATTGCAGGGTATGGCACAGTATTGGAGGGTATGGCACAGTATTGGAGGGTATGGCAGAGCATTGCAGGGTATCCATCCATCCATGCTCAGCCATCCCTCCATACCCTGCAATACCCAGCAATACACTGCAGGCTATTGCTGTGTATTGCAGGGTATGGAGGGATGGCTGAGCATGGATGGATGGATGGATGGATGGATCGGTGGCATGCAGAGCAGGCTGTGGGCACTACAGATCCCGCCCACAGCACTGCTGCCACCGATCCCTCCCCCTCTCCTCTCACACTGTACCGATCGGTACAGAGAGAGGAGGAGAGAGGAACCGGCGTCATCAAATGACGCCGGTTTGCTTACATGTGATCGCTCCGTCATTTGACGGAGCGATCACGTGGTAAACGGCCGCGATCATGGATGTTCTCGAGTGCGCGCCCCAGGGGACGCGCAAGAGCAGCATTCTGTGAGGCCGTTAATTAACGGCCTCCCAGAGTTAAGCAACCGCCCTGTAGCCGTTTTTCGGCTATGGGCCGGTTGTTAAGTGGTTAACTAGTTCATCATTCAGTCAGAAGTCAGGCTATGAGGTTTAAGGCCTTGTGCACACTGGACATTTTTACAGCTTTTGTTTTTGGCTTATGGTGTTTTTTTCTGCAGCCAGTAAACTCCCCAGCATGTTATTCTATGTGTCTATGCACACATACACTGACTTGAAAAAGTATTCATACCCCTTGAAATTTTCCACATTTTGTCATGTTACAACCAAAAACGTAAATGTATTTTATTGGGATTTTATTTGATAGACCAACACAAAGTGGCACATAATTGTGAAGTGGAAGGAAAATGATAAATGGTTTTCAACAATTTTTACAAATAAATATCTGAAAAGTGTGGTGTGCATTTGTATTCAGCCCCCTTTACTCTGATACCCCTAATTGGAATCTAGTGGAACCAATTGCCTTCAGAAGTCACCAAATTAGTAAATAGAGTCCACCTGTGTGTAATTTAATCTCAGTATAAATACAGCTGTTCTGTGACACCCTCAGAGATTTGTTAGAGAAACTTAGTGAACAAACCACATCATGAAGGCCAAGGAACACACCAGACAAGTCAGGAATAAAGTTGTGCAGAAGTTTAAAGCAGGGTTAGGTTATAAAAAATTATCCCAAGCTTTGAACATCTCACAGATCACTGTTCAATCCATCATCCGAAAATAGAAAGTATAACACAACTGCAAACCTACCAAGACATGGCCGTCCACCTAAACTGACAGGCCCGGGCAAGGAGAGCGTTAATCAGAGAAGCAGTCAAGAGGCCCATGGTAACTCTGGAGGAACTGAAGAGATCCACAGCTCAGGTGGCAGAATCTGTCTACAGCACAACATTTAGTCATGCACTCCACTAATCTGGCCTTTATGGAAGAGTGGCAAGAAGAAAACCATTGTTGAAAGAAAGCCATAAGCAGTCCCGTTTGCAGTGCGAGAAGCCATGTGGGGGACACGCTTTATGTGGTGGAAAATGAACACTGCACATCACCCTGAACACACAATCCCCACTGCGAAACATGGTGGTGGCAGCATCATGTTGTTGGTATGCATTTCTTGAGCAGGGACATGAAAGCTGGTTAGAGTTAATGGGAAGATGGATGGAGCCAAATACAGGGCAATCTTAGAAGAAAACCTGTTAGAGTCTGCAAAAGACTTGAGACTGGGGCAGAGGTTCACCTTCCAGCAGGACAACAACCCTAAACATACAGCCAGAGCTGGAATGGTTTAGATCAAAGCATCTTCATGTGTTAGAATGGCCCAGTCAAAGTTCAGACCTAAATCCAATTGAAAATCTGTGGCAAGACTTGAAAATTGCTGTTTACAGATGCTCTCCATCCAATCTGACAGAGCTTGAGCTATTTTGCAAAGAAGAACGGGCACAAATTTCACTCTCTAGATGTACAAAGCTGGTAGAGACATACCCAAAAAGACTTGCAGCTGTAATTGCAGTGAAAGGTGGTTCTACAAAGTATTGACTCAGGGGGGCTGAATACAAATGCATGCCACACTTTTCACATATTTATTTGTAAAAATTTGTAAAAAAACATTTATAATTTTCCTTCCACTTCACAATTATATGCCACTTTGCGTTGGTCCCAACAATTATGTTTTTGGTTGTAAAATGACAAAATGTGGAATATTTCGAGGGGTATGAATACTTTTTCAAGGCACTGTAGTCTGTTATCAGCGTTTTTTGGCAAGGGCGTTTTCTGTCTACTGCAAAAACGCAGCAAAACTCATTCTACAGCTACTGCTTTCTACAACTATCACTACTGGTGTTTTTATAAAATCCGGTGTGCATGAGGCCGTAGTCTCACACTGCAACATTCTAGGATATCAACCTCACATATCCCAGGAGGTTTTACTTTCCTCATTCATAGAACAATATGTAAACAAAAAAGTTCACCGGATCTTGCTCATGCGCAGCCATAGATCTGACACCATATGTGCTTACATATTGTTTTATTAATAGAAGAATGTAATATCTGCTTGGATATGTAAGATCGATATCCCAGGAGGCATTACTTTCCCCCATTCATATAACCATCTGTAAATAGACAGGCACATGTGCAAACCAAGATCTGGCACTGCTTCATTGGGGGGCTGGCTGCAAGAATCAGGAAGAGACAGCCGGTGTTCTGTCAGATTAGTGAACCCATCAGATCAGCAAACGGAAGTGACGTTCCAACAGCTGACATAGTTATTACACATGCGTTCCACCACTAGCAGGTTTGTTAATCTGATAGAACGCCTGCAGTGAGAAGACGGCAGCGGACATCTTGTTACAGACAAGTCTTGAATTTCAGACTCATTATATCAATAAAGAGAGAGTATATGCTTATATACAGTACTTTGAAACCCGTAGGACTGCTTTGATGTTTAATTTTGAAAGCCTGCAGAACATCGGCACCTTTATGACTATAAGTTTTGCGCTGAGCAGTGCGGGGTGTACCAAGATGGCCGTCGCCACCTTCTGACTGCAGGCTTTCAAAATGAAACATCAAAACAGTCTCATGGGTTTCAAAATACTGTATATAAGCACAGGTCAATTTGGTTGGTCACTGGCTGTTTGGTAAGTTTGAGTTTGGAAATCTCTTTGTATTTGTTTGACATGCATCGCCGTTCCAGTGCTCCTTACTGCAATAGACCAGTTATAGGTGGGGGCAGTGGCCACTTGTTTGTATTTTAATTATATTGGTCAGGCAACGCACTGACATCTTTGCTGCCATAGTGCTATGTGCTGGGTGTTCA
The DNA here is from genome assembly GCA_028564925.1 of Lithobates sylvaticus. Classification (NCBI taxonomy): domain Eukaryota; kingdom Metazoa; phylum Chordata; class Amphibia; order Anura; family Ranidae; genus Lithobates; species Lithobates sylvaticus. The sequence continues at coordinate 78,031,508 of CM053028.1, forward strand.
GTGTGCCCCTGTACCTTTAAGGAGGAGTGGGCTCCTTCCAAGCCACCTGCCCTGACTTATCCATAAAAATGCATGTGCTTCCATTGTGGAAACACAGAAGTCAGGGTTAAGGACTACAGAAAACAGGATGGCTTGACGGCCTGTAACTTATGCGTGTATCCTGTTCTTAACGCATATTGTTAGACAGCTCAGTTCGGTTGGTTGGTAAGTTTGACCTTGGAAATCTCTTTGTATTTGTTTGACAAGCATCGCCCTTCCAGGACTCCTTGCTGCAATAGACCAGTTATAGGTGGGGGCAGTGCCACACAACACTTGGGCTTTCCAAGTCATTATAGAAAAGGCAGAACTTCTTAAGTAGCACTGCTTTTTAAAAAACTTTCAGTAAGTGCACTAGAATTGACCAAATATTTGCAAAACTGAACTAAAACCTAAAACCCTCACAATGTCTATATAAGCATATATGCTCACTTCATTGCTGTAATGAGTCTGAAATTCAACACTTAGCTGGGTGTAACAAGATGTCCGCTGATGCCTTCTGACTTCAGGTGTTCTGTCAGATTAGCAAACCTGCTAGCGGTGGAATGCATGCACAGTAAGTATTTTTGGTAAGCCAGTTGATGGAATGTCGCTTCCATTAGCTGATCTGACAGGTTTGCTAATCTGACAGAACACCAGCTCCCTGTAATGTAAAAATAAAGATACAGTGTGTGACAGGACTTGGAGTAGGAAACTGGTGCCAGAGAAGAGTTTAATGTTGGATTGATTGGGGTTGTACGAATGTTAATCCAGCATAGCAAAGCGCCAATTGTAAGTAAAAAAAAAAATTGCATTTTTATTGGGAAGCTGAAGTTCCTCTTCAACTCTTCCTTTTATATGTTATAGCGTGAAAATACTGGTCTAACCATGATGAAATGTTTTTAGAACTTTTTATCCTTCATGATACCCAACTAATACCGAAACCACCAAGGAAACAGACACCTGGAACTCAAATTTAATAAACAAAACGTTGAACCCTGATGATTTATGGCTTAATTGCTTCGTGGGAGAATCACTTTTCTTCCTTATTGCAAATATTATTTTGTATGTAACCTGTTCGACCTCTTTTCAGAAACATATCTGAGGTCATATAATATGTTATAACCTACAAAATATGCATGTATAGTCATGTTGTATGTCGCTTAACCCTAAAGTGATATAATACAAGTTAACACATGTTTTCATGTCACGTAACCTAAAACAATATAATGCAAGATAATACCCTGAGCGAAATATAGATTTGTACCTTTCATAGGTCCTAAGTAGAAATAAAACTGAGGGAATTGAAGAGATGTGTTTTAATAGCAGCATAAGTCTATACAAGCCTCTGCTATGCGAAGGTTACGTCAGTGTGCCTGACAATTTTAGAAATGTAGCGCTACAGCCAAGAAACTGGAATTTTAGCTCAGGCTAATATTATTTTTTGCAAAAGATCAGTGAAAATGTAGCGCTAAAAATATAAAACAATAAACATTGAACAATATATCAAGTATTGTGTGTAAATAATAAACACTTTGTGATAAAAATCTATCTCAAATATAATGAATATAAAACAGAACATGCATATAATGAGTAGAAACACAGGTGAGAAAGTCCCTAAGGTGAAACAATCCTATGGTAAACATATATGGAGTACACCAAAAAAAGTTTTTGCTCAGAAGTGGGGTACAAAGGCCTCAGCAGGCATGTAGAGCATCAGGGATAGTGTGTCCTCCACTCGAGGTAAGGGGTATACACTCTTACCGGAAATAGTGGACTAGAATGTCAGCGACAACGAGTCAATCAAGCGAGGATAGCCTGATGAGCAGATTTCCAAAACGATCCAGGGATTCCAAAGAGCTCCAAGAACGAATCCAGGGAATCGTGCAGGTAACCGTGAGGCTGGAACTCAGATGTTAAGCAGCCAGGCTGGAAAGCCAAAAAAATCTCATCCAAAGGGATCTGATTACAAGATCACATTGAATGAATGTGATTTTGTAATCAAATCCCTTCTGATGAGAGTTTTTGGCTTTCCAGTGTGGCTGCTTAACATTTGAGTTTCAGCCTCACGGTTACCTGCACGATTCCCTGGATTCGTTCTTGGAGCTCTTTGGAATCCATGGATCTTTTGGAAATCTGCTGATCAGGCTATCCTCGCTTGATTGACTCGTTGTCGCTGACATTTGAGTCCACTATTTCCGGTAAGTGTGTATACCCCTTATCTCGGGTGGAAGACAATATCCCTGATGCTCTACATGCCTGCTGAGGCCTTTGGACCCCACTTCTGAGCAACAACTATTTTGTGGTGGACTCCATATATGTTTACCATAGGATTGTTTCACCTTTGGGACTTTCTCACCTGTGTTTCTACTCATTATATGCATGTTCTGTTTTATATTCATTATATTTGAGATTAATTTGTATCACAAAGTTTTTATTATTTACACACAATACTTGAAATATTGTTCAATGATTATTGTTTTATATTTTTAGCGCTACATTTTTCACTGATCTTTTGCATTGAATTTTTTTCACATTCATATGTAGCAGCTGTTCATTTTTCTTCACTAATTGAGTTAGCGCAGTAATACCCCCTATCCACATTTAATATTATTCTTTCCCAATGTAACTCTTGCAGCATACTGTAAGTGATTACTGAGTGAGATGTTTTTATATACTGAATTTATAATTGTCAAAAGACCAGCTTGTTCACACCTGGTCATACATGAGTGTTACTGACATACGTGTCCTTGGTAGGTAATTTTTCTCATTCCATGCTCATTCCTATGTACATTATTTGGCCAAAAATAAGACATCCCTCTACTATTATTCTATTCAGTTGCTTCCACTGAATGGTACTGTTAGTGCTACAGTATTTTAGACAATTGGACAACCTTGTGGCAACAATTTAGGAAAGACTATTTTGTGTTCCAACATGACTGTGCCCCTGTGCACAAAGCCAGCTCCATAAAGACATGGTCTTGGTGTGGAGAAACCCAAATGACCTGCACAGAGACCTGATAACAAAAGCTACTGAACCTTGGGAATTAATTGGAACACCAACTGCAAGTCAGGATTTCTCATCTAACAACAGTTTGTGACCTCAGAAATGCTGTTGTGGCTGAATGTGTACAAATGTTCACACACACTCACAAAATCTTGAGGAAAGCCTTTACAGGAGAGTCGAGGCTGCTATAGCCACAATGGGTCAACCAATTCCACATTGCCAATTGCTCATGTAGATGTCATGGTCAGGTATCCATACACTTTTGGCCATATAAATGAGTTAAAGAGTATGCAAACTCTAACAAAGAACATTTCTTATTTTTTTTATTTGGTTTGTTAAATATAACACTAAAAGCATTTTGTTATATCAGTTAGATAATTGGGAAAAAAAAAAAACCTGTTGATCATGCCAGAAATTCAGAACTATCCTGCATCATATCTCAAAGACAGTAATTACCGCTCCCAGGTCTTATCATGGAACTACTAAATGATTAGCCTTTGTGTTGTGAAGATGTAAGAGTATGTATGTGTGAAAGAAAACTGAGCAGGGCAGATAACACTCAGTCCACATAAAATGCTTTGTGTTGTCAGCCCACAACAGGTCCTTTTTTGTACTTGCAGGGTCTTTAAAGGGATAAAACATGGGGAAATTTTCATGTATTGCAGAGATGTATTGCATATGTTTTTATTTTTCATTGACATTCTCTTTAATAGTAAACTTGAGTGAATAATAAATAAACTTTACCATTTTGCTCCCCAGAGTGCAGTAAGGCCCCTTTCACACGTGCAGACCGTTCGTCCGTTTTTTCATACGTCCATTTACGGATCAAAACGGACATCAATGGTTCTCTATGGGATAGCGGACGTTAGCGGATGATCATCCGCTAACGTTCGTTAACATCCGTTAACATCCGTCTCCGTTAAGTTCCATTTTTCTGGACGGAAGAAAACCCTATTTTTACTTCCGTAAAAAAAACGGAACGGATGAAAAACGGATGTTAGCGGACGATCCATTCACATCCGATCCGCTGACATCCGTTTTTCATCAAAATATGTAGTTTTATATGCATACATTACAAATAACCTATGACCCAAAAACAAGGAATCATGGGAAAAATTCCCATAATTCATGAAAAACTGTTTTTAAAAAAATAGAAAAATGGATAAAAACGGACAGAAACGGATACAAAAACAGACATAAACAGATAAAAAAACAGACATAAACTGATAAAAAACGGATGAAAAACGTACATAAACGGATGAAAAACGTACATAAACGGACGAAAAACGTATGACAACGGATGTAAAACGGAAATGAAAATATGGATGAAAACTGATGTTTACTGACAACAACTGATGATAAAAAAACGTGACTGAACTGATCTAATGTATGGTCCGCATGTGTGAAAGGGGCCTTAGGGATCTGGTAAAAATTGATGCAAAAAGAAAATCCCCTGAAGTGATCCTTAGCTTACGTTCTTGGCTCACTTACCTTGTATTCGGAAGTTTAGCTGATTCAGATATCTCTGATGGCTACCTTAACCACTTCAGCCCCGGACCCTTTGGCAGCTCAATGACTGCAGGACTTTTTACAATTTCGCACTGCACTGCTTTAACTGGTAATTGCACGGTCATACAATGTTGTACCCAAATTAAATTTGCGTCCTTTTTTTCCCACAAATAGAGTTTTCTTTTGATGGTATTTGATTGCCTTTATTTTTTGCAATATAAACGAAAAAAGAGCGAAAATTTTGAAAAAATATGATATTTCCTACTTTTTGTTATAAAAAAAATTAATAAACTCAATTTTAGTCAAACATTTAAGCCAAAATGTATTCAGCCACATGTCTTTGGTAAAACAAAAAAGGTCAATAAGCATATATTTATTGATTTGCGCAAAAGTTATAGCGTCTACAAACTAGGGTACATTTTCTGGAATTTACACAGCTTTTAGTTTATGACTGCCTATCTTATTCCTTGAGGTGTGAAAATGGCAGGGCAGTACAAACCCCCCCCCTCCCCAAATTACCCCATTTTGGAAAGTAGACACCGTAAGGAAATTGCTAAGAGGCATGTTGATCCCATTGAATATTTAATTTTTTTGTCCCAAGTGATTGAGTAATGACAAAAAAAAAAAAAAAAATACTATATTATATATTACTCACACATGCCATGGTTATATGTGGAATTGCACCCTAAAATAAATTTTGCTGCTTCTCCTGAGTACAGAGATATCACATGTGTGGGACTTTTTGGGAGCCTAGCTGTGTACGGGGCCCCGAAACCCAATCACCACCTTCATGATTTCTAAAGGCATACATTTTTGATTTCACTCCTCACTACCGATCACAGTTTTGAAGGCCATAAAATGCCAAGATGACACAAAACCCAGCCAAGTGACCCAATTTTGGGAAGTAGACACCCCAAGCTATTTGCTGAGAGGTATGGTGAGTATTTTGCAGATCTCGCTTTTTGTCACAAAGTTTAAAAAAAAAAGTTTGTAATTTTCCCACAACTTGTGTCAAAATATAAAATATTCCATGGACTCGACATGCCTCTCAGCAAATAGCTTGGGGTGTCTACTTTCTAAAATAGGGTAATTTGGGGGGGTTTTGAACTGTCCTGGCATTTTATGCACAACATTTAGAAGCTTATGTCACACATCACCCACTCATCTAACCACTTGAAGACAAAGCCCTTTCTGACACTTTTTGTTTACATGAAATCTTTTTTATTTTTGCAAGAAAATTACTTTGAACCCCCAAACATTATATATTTTCTTTAAAGCAAAGGCCCTACAGATTAAAATGGTGGGTGTTTAATTTTTTGGGCCTAGGGATTGATCGGTTCCTGATCGAATCCGGTCGTCGCGGCCGGCAGGTGGGGGCACGACGGTCGTACTGTACTCTTACTTTCTCCATCAGCTCATCCCCCACAGCTATTACTTTTTGTATCACTTGACCCTTCCTCCTAGATTGTAATGAGCAGGGCTCTCTAATTCTTCCTGTATTAAATTGTATTGTAACGGTACTGTCTGCCCTCATGTTGTAAAGCGCTGCACAAACTGTTGGCTTAATATAAATCCTGTATAATAATAATAATAATAATATTTGTTCAAAAAGTGCAAAAATACCTATTAATTTTGCCGTAAAAATCTTGGGAACTGATTACCTCCTCTGCTCTGTACCAGTGCAAAAGGGGGGTTTTGGAGATGAAGAGTGAGAGTATATGAGAAGGGGTTATAAAAATGACGAGACGAAGGAGGGGAGCTCTTGCAATCCAAGAGAAATTAAGTAGGCAGAACTGATACCAAAAGCTTAGGAATTCAGAGCTGGTTTGTCAAGTCTAGGAAGACATAGGAGGACACTATATTTCTGGCACATCAATAGTTATTTTTCTGCACTTGCAGCTTGTTTAAAATAATAAAACCCTGGGAAATGTGCATGTATTCAAGAGATGTACAAAATAGGTTTTTTATTTTGCTTTGACATATGCTTTCATGGTTTTGAACTATGATGTGTTTTATAGCCAGGGCTTGCTGAAAAGTTTATAGAATTATCATTTTTTTTCTTCATTTATGGTTCATCTGTATCTATAAAATTTTGCTAAGATTTTAACAACTGTTTTTTTTTTAAAAAGTGTATGTAAGGCATTTATTTGGATAGAGTATGGAAGGTTTAGTCTTTGTGACAAGTTTCTATTGCTGTCTGTGTCCTCACTGGAGAGAATTACCTCTTCTGTTTGTCCTGGTGACTCTTGCCACTGAGACATAAAGTGAGGGCAAATCCAAAATTACCAAGAAATAAACTAACCCTTAGCAAATTGTGTCCCTTTATGCAAATTAGTCTTGTGGACCATTTACATATAGGGCTGCTTTGTATTCCCAGCCTGGCACCCTAATCATATGTAAGCACCATCCTTGTTCTTACTTCACTTCACCCATAATATAGTGGTGTGGAGTAAGGATGGGCCCGGTGCTCGATGCGAACCCACGTTCGCATCGAGCACCGGGCGTTCGCTCGCTCTGCGAGCCCAGAACTATTTTGGCCGCTCGCATCACGTTCGTGTGATGCGAGCGGCCCCGCAATGCATTGCGGCCGGCGCGGCCGACGCAGTGCATTGCTGGCTGATGATTGGCCAAGCATGCACTGTGACCCCGCATGCTTGGCCAATCACAGCCCCGGAAAATCGAAGAGCCATAATTGGCTACAGGCAGGACGCCTGTAGCCAATTACAGCTCAGGGGCTGTAGTACACGCCCCCCCCCTATAAAACGCCGCCACGCCGTCTGCGCCGGTCACATGCTGTTCCGGCGCAGATTGAGCAGGCAGATTCTGTGACACTCTGCTGCATTGAGATAGTTAGATAGATTCACTTACAGAGATTGAGTTAGATAGATTCAGTTACAAAGATTGATTGACAAAGAGGGGCTTGTAGTGTGCTCGTGGCAGGCAGGCAGAGCTCCTATATTTTGTTACCAGAAGCACCTATAGGACTTGTAGTGTGTTCGTGGCAGGCAGGCAGAGCTCCTATATTTTGTTACCAGAAGCACCTATAGGACTTGTAGTGTGTTAGTGGCAGGCAGGCAGAGCTCCTATATTTTGTTACCAGAAGCACCTATAGGACTTGTAGTGTGTTCGTGGCAGGCAGGCAGAGCTCCTATATTTTGTTACCAGAAGCACCTATAGGACTTGTAGTGTGTTAGTGGCAGGCAGGCAGAGCTCCTATATTTTGTTACCAGAAGCACCTATAGGACTTGTAGTGTGTTCGTGGCAGGCAGGCAGAGCTCCTATATTTTGTTACCAGAAGCACCTATAGGACTTGTAGTGTGTTAGTGGCAGGCAGGCAGAGCTCCTATATTTTGTTACCAGAAGCACCTATAGGACTTGTAGTGTGTTAGTGGCAGGCAGGCAGAGCTCCTATATTTTGTTACCAGAAGCACCTATAGGACTTGTAGTGTGTTAGTGGCAGGCAGGCAGAGCTCCTATATTTTGTTACCAGAAGCACCTATAGGACTTGTAGTGTGTTCGTGGCAGGCAGGCAGAGCTCCTATATTTTGTTCCCAGAAGCACCTATAGGACTTGAAGTGTGTTAGTCCCATTACACACACAGAGCTATATTTTGTTCCCAGAAGCACCTATAGGACTTGAAGTGTGTTAGTCCCATTACACACAAAGAGCTATACTTTGTTCCCAGAAGCACCTATAGGACTTGAAGTGTGTTAGTCCCATTACACACACAGAGCTATATTTTGTTCCCAGAAGCACCTATAGGACTTGAAGTGTGTTAGTCCCATTACACACAAAGAGCTATACTTTGTTCCCAGAAGCACCTATAGGACTTGAAGTGTGTTAGTCCCATTACACACACAGAGCTATATTTTGTTCCCAGAAGCACCTATAGGACTTGAAGTGTGTTAGTCCCATTACACACAAAGAGCTATATTTTGTTCCCAGAAGCACCTATAGGACTTGAAGTGTGTTAGTCCCATTACACACACAGAGCTATATTTTGTTCCCAGAAGCACCTATAGGACTTGAAGTGTGTTAGTCCCATTACACACAAAGAGCTATACTTTGTTCCCAGAAGCACCTATAGGACTTGAAGTGTGTTAGTCCCATTACACACACAGAGCTATATTTTGTTCCCAGAAGCACCTATAGGACTTGAAGTGTGTTAGTCCCATTACACACAAAGAGCTATACTTTGTTCCCAGAAGCACCTATAGGACTTGAAGTGTGTTAGTCCCATTACACACACAGAGCTATATTTTGTTCCCAGAAGCACCTATAGGACTTGAAGTGTGTTAGTCCCATTACACACAAAGAGCTATATTTTGTTCCCAGAAGCACCTATAGGACTTGAAGTGTGTTAGTCCCATTACACACACAGAGCTATATTTTGTTCCCAGAAGCACCTATAGGACTTGAAGTGTGTTAGTCCCATTACACACAAAGAGCTATACTTTGTTCCCAGAAGCACCTATAGGACTTGAAGTGTGTTAGTCCCATTACACACACAGAGCTATATTTTGTTCCCAGAAGCACCTATAGGACTTGAAGTGTGTTAGTCCCATTACACACAAAGAGCTATACTTTGTTCCCAGAAGCACCTATAGGACTTGAAGTGTGTTAGTCCCATTACACACACAGAGCTATATTTTGTTCCCAGAAGCACCTATAGGACTTGAAGTGTGTTAGTCCCATTACACACAAAGAGCTATATTTTGTTCCCAGAAGCACCTATAGGACTTGAAGTGTGTTAGTCCCATTACACACACAGAGCTATATTTTGTTCCCAGAAGCACCTATAGGACTTGAAGTGTGTTAGTCCCATTACACACACAGAGCTATATTTTGTTCCCAGAAGCACCTATAGGACTTGAAGTGTGTTAGTCCCATTACACACACAGAGCTATATTTTGTTCCCAGAAGCACCTATAGGACTTGAAGTGTGTTAGTCCCATTACACACAAAGAGCTATACTTTGTTCCCAGAAGCACCTATAGGACTTGAAGTGTGTTAGTCCCATTACACACACAGAGCTATATTTTGTTCCCAGAAGCACCTATAGGACTTGAAGTGTGTTAGTCCCATTACACACAAAGAGCTATACTTTGTTCCCAGAAGCACCTATAGGACTTGAAGTGTGTTAGTCCCATTACACACAAAGAGCTATATTTTGTTCCCAGAAGCACCTATAGGACTTGAAGTGTGTTAGTCCCATTACACACACAGAGCTATATTTTGTTCCCAGAAGCACCTATAGGACTTGAAGTGTGTTAGTCCCATTACACACAAAGAGCTATACTTTGTTCCCAGAAGCACCTATAGGACTTGAAGTGTGTTAGTCCCATTACACACAAAGAGCTATATTTTGTTCCCAGAAGCACCTATAGGACTTGAAGTGTGTTAGTCCCATTACACACACAGAGCTATATTTTGTTCCCAGAAGCACCTATAGGACTTGAAGTGTGTTAGTCCCATCACACAGAGCTCCTCTATTTTCTTTGCATAAGCACCCACAGGACTTCTAGTGTGTTAGTGGCACCACACAGAGCTCCTCTATTTTCTTTGCAGAAGCACCCATAGGACTTCTAGTGTGTTAGTGGCATCACACAGAGCTCCTATATATTCTTTGCATAAGCACCCACAGGACTTCTAGTGTGTTAGTGGCACCACACAGAGCTCCTCTATTTTCTTTGCAGAAGCACCCACAGGACTTCTAGTGTGTTAGTGGCATCACACAGAGCTCCTCTATTTTCTTTGCAGAAGCACCCATAGGACTTCTAGTGTGTTAGTGGCATCACACAGAGCTCCTATATATTCTTTGCATAAGCACCCACAGGACTTCTAGTGTGTTAGTGGCACCACACAGAGCTCCTCTATTTTCTTTGCAGAAGCACCCACAGGACTTCTAGTGTGTTAGTGGCATCACACAGAGCTCCTCTATTTTCTTTGCAGAAGCACCCATAGGACTTCTAGTGTGTTAGTGGCATCACACAGAGCTCCTCTATTTTCTTTGCAGAAGCACCCACAGGACTTCTAGTGTGTTAGTGGCATCACACAGAGCTCCTCTATTTTCTTTGCATAAGCACCCACAGGACTTCTAGTGTGTTAGTGGCATCACACAGAGCTCCTCTATTTTCTTTGCATAAGCACCCACAGGACTTCTAGTGTGTTAGTGGCATCACACAGAGCTCCTCTATTTTCTTTGCAGAAGCACCCACAGGACTTCTAGTGTGTTAGTGGCATCACACAGAGCTCCTCTATTTTCTTTGCATAAGCACCCACAGGACTTCTAGTGTGTTAGTGGCATCACACAGAGCTCCTCTATTTTCTTTGCAGAGGCACCCATAGGAATTCTAGTGTGTTAGTGGCATCACACAGAGCTCCTATATATTCTTCTCAGCAGCACCCACAGGACTTCTAGTGTGTTAGTGGCATCACACAGAGCTCCTCTATTTTCTTTGCAGAAGCACCCATAGGACTTCTAGTGTGTTAGTGGCATCACACAGAGCTCCTCTATTTTCTTTGCAGAAGCACCCACAGGACTTCTAGTGTGTTAGTGGCATCACACAGAGCTCCTCTATTTTCTTTGCATAAGCACCCACAGGACTTCTAGTGTGTTAGTGGCATCACACAGAGCTCCTCTATTTTCTTTGCATAAGCACCCACAGGACTTCTAGTGTGTTAGTGGCATCACACAGAGCTCCTCTATTTTCTTTGCAGAAGCACCCACAGGACTTCTAGTGTGTTAGTGGCATCACACAGAGCTCCTCTATTTTCTTTGCATAAGCACCCACAGGACTTCTAGTGTGTTAGTGGCATCACACAGAGCTCCTCTATTTTCTTTGCAGAGGCACCCATAGGAATTCTAGTGTGTTAGTGGCATCACACAGAGCTCCTATATATTCTTCTCAGCAGCACCCACAGGACTTCTAGTGTGTTAGTGGCATCACACAGAGCTCCTCTATTTTCTTTGCAGAAGCACCCATAGGACTTCTAGTGTGTTAGTGGCATCACACAGAGCTCCTATATTTTCTTCTCAGCAGCACCCACAGGACTACCGACTACAATGGCTGGAAGACCGCCAAGGGGAGGCAGAGCGTGCAGAGCCAAGAACACAGGGCAGGCAGGCTCTGTTTCTAGTGGACGTGGCCGTGGACGTGGACGTGGTCGTGCATCGTCATCAGCACGTGGCCATGGGACACGCGCGTCTTTGTTTTCGGCAGCTGGACATGTGGAGCCGCATCATGCTGAAGGCTTGGTAGAATGGATGACCAAGCCCTCCTCATCCTCCTCATCCTCTCTCACCCAGGCTCAGGGTACTGACAGAGCATCATCAGCCACCCCTTCCCTAGACCCACCATGTCCTCCTGAGGAGTCCCCCGAACTCTTTGAGCACAGTGTTGGGTACATGCTCCAGGAGGATGCCCAACGATTCGAAGGCTCGGATGACGATACCCAGCTTGAGGAATCTGGCAGTACAGTTCCACCAGCTGCAGCTTACTGCCAGGTTTGCTCTAGTGGTGAAGAGGGAGGGGATGATGAGGTCACTGACTCCACGTGGGTGCCTCAAGGGAGAGAGGATGAGGAGGAGGACGAGGAGGAGGAGGATGCGGCGTCACATGTCCAACGAGGCAGGATGCCCCCTGGAGGCCAGGTAGAGGCCAGCACAGCAACTGTACAACACCGCAGAGCTCCGCCTGTGCAGGGCGCTGCCTCTGCACGTTATCAGAAAAGTTCTTTGGTGTGGGCCTTTTTTGAGACGAGTGCAGCAGATCGCACCACTGCTATTTGCAATATTTGTCTCAAGCGTATCTCGCGTGGCCAAAACATCAGCCGCTTGGGCACCACAAGCATGACCAGACATATGGCGACCTGCCATGCAGCTCGTTGGCAGGCACACATAAAAGACCCACACCAAAGAACTAAGCGGACCTCTCCTTGCTCCTCCTCAGCTGGGATCTCCATCCCCACTACACCTTCAGTCCTCTCTGAAAGCTGCTCTGAGAGGACTGAAGGTGTAGAATTCGGTGTGTCACAACCAAGTACTTGCAGTACACCGACGTCCGAATGCAGCAGGCAAATTTCCCTGCCCCAGCTGCTGGACCGTAGAAAGAAGTACACTCCCAGCCATCCACATGCCCAGCGGTTGAATGCTAGCCTTGCTAAATTGCTAGCACTTCAACTGCTGCCTTTTCAGTTGGTAGACTCGGCCCCCTTCCGTGAGTTTGTTCAATGTGCGGTTCCTCAGTGGCAGGTTCCCAAACGCCACTTTTTCTCGCGGAAGGCGATTCCGTCTCTCTACCGGCATGTGGAGGGCAATGTCCATGCCTCGCTGGACAGGGCGGTCAGCGGTAAGGTGCATATTACCGCTGACTCATGGTCCAGCAGGCATGGACAGGGACGGTACCTTTCTTTCACGGCCCATTGGGTCACTCTATTGGCAGCTGGGAGGGATGCAGGACAAGGTGCAGTAGTGTTGGAGGTTGTTCCGCCACCACGCCTCCAAAACGCGACTACTGCTACTGGTTGTGACACACCTCTCTCCTCCACCCCCTCCTCTTCTTCTTCCTCCAGTGCTCTGTCCTTGGAACCAGCGGTGCTCCGTAGGCGTACAAGGGGCTACGCAAGTACGCAGGCAAAAAGATGCCATGCCGTGCTTGCGCTGGTGTGTTTGGGGGACAGGAGCCACACTGGGCCAGAGGTTCTGGCAGCTCTGCAGGGGCAGGCCGAGAGGTGGTTGACGCCACGTCAGCTTAAGCCAGGAATGGTCGTTTCTGACAATGGCACCAACCTCCTCTCCGCCCTGCGACAGGGGCAGCTCACCCATGTGCCCTGCATGGCTCACGTCCTCAACCTGGTGGTGCAGCGGTTCTTGGGCAGGTTCCCAGGCTTACAGGATGTCCTGAGGCAGGCCAGGAAAGTCTGTGTGCATTTCCGCCGATCTTATAATGCCAGTGCTCGGCTGACTGAGCTGCAAAAGGAGCTGAACCTGCCCAAGAACCGCCTAATATCTGACATGCCCACCAGGTGGAACTCAACGTTGGCCATGCTGCAGCGACTGCACACGCAGCAGAGGGCCATCAATGAGTACCTTTGCGACTACGGCACCAGGACAGGGTCAGGGGAGCTTGGTTTTTTTTCCCCACGTCAGTGGAGCATGATCAGGGATGCATGCACTGTCCTCTCACCATTTGAGGAGGCCACGAGGATGGTGAGCAGTGACAGTGCATGCATCAGTGACACTGTCCCTCTTGTCCACCTGTTGGAGCATACGCTGCGTGGGATCATGGACAGGGCACTTGAGGCAGAACAGAGGCAGGAAGAGGAGGACTTCCTTGCCTCTCAAGGCCCCCTTTATCCGGACAGTGTTCCTTCTGTCCCACCCATCACACAGGAAGAGGATGAGGAGGAGGAGGAGGAGGAGGAGGAGGAGGAGGATTGTGTGAGCATGGAGGTGGAGCCTGGCACTCAGCATCAGCAGCAGCAGTCTTTTAGGGATGATGTACAGTCCCAACAAGCCAGTGGACTTGTACGTGGCTGGGAGGAGGTGGCTGGCGATCATGTCATCCTCAGTGACCCAGAAGACTCCGGACCGAATGCCTCAGCTAACCTACGCTGCATGGCCTCCCTGATCCTGCAAAGCCTGCGGAAGGATCCTCGTGTTCTTCGGATCAAGGAGAGGGACCATTACTGGCTGGCCACTCTCCTTGATCCGCGGTACAAGGGTAAGGTTGCGGACCTTATCTTGCCGTCGCAGAGGGAGCAGAGGATGAGACATCTCAGGGAGGCCTTGCAGAAAGGTCTGTGCAACGCGTTCCCAGAAACTGGGAGGCTACAAACTCCTGGTCCTGGGCGACGAGTTGCTGAGGCTTCGGTCAGTGGCAGAAGGAGCGGTGGGGAAGGTGGACGTCTGACCGATGCGTTCAGACAATTTTTTAGTCCGCAGCCCCAAGGTATGATCGGTTCCAGCAACCATCGCCAGCGTCTGATATACATGGTGCAGGAATACCTTGGGGCAAGGTCAGACTTGGACACCTTTCCCACCGAAAATCCTCTGGCTTACTGGGTCCTGAGGATGGATCACTGGCCAGAGCTTGCACAGTATGCAATTGAGCTACTGGCCTGTCCTGCCTCCAGCGTTCTTTCCGAACGCACATTCAGTGCTGCTGGAGGATTTGTGACTGATCATAGGGTGCGCCTGTCCACCGCCTCGGTTGATCGACTGACATTCATCAAAATGAATCAGTCTTGGATCACCACCAGCTACCAGGCACCTGAGGCGGATATAACCGAATAATTTTTAATGTCACATCCCTTCAAGACTGCCTATGCTGATGCTGAGTGACTGTCCTCTTATGTTCACTGACTATCCTCTTCCTCCTCCTCAATGATCCATGCCACCACACCAGTGCCTAAGGCACAATTTTTCAGCCCCTGTTTAACAGGGGCGTGTACTTACAATTTTTAAAAAAAATGCTTCGCAACACGTGTGACTGCTGTGCTCCAAGTACAGTCTCTGTGAGGGCCGTGTTGCAGTGTTGTGGCACCAGCACCAGTGCCTAAGGCACAATTTTTCAGCCCCTGTTTAACAGGGGCGTGTACTTACAATTTTTAAAAAAAATGCTTCGCAACACGTGTGACTGCTGTGCTCCAAGTACAGTCTCTGTGAGGGCCGTGTTGCAGTGTTGTGGCACCAGCACCAGTGCCTAAGGCACAATTTTTCAGCCCCTGTTTAACAGGGGCGTGTACTTACAATTTTTTAAAAAAATGCTTCGCAACACGTGTGACTGCTGTGCTCCAAGTACAGTCTCTGTGAGGGCCGTGTTGCAGTGTTGTGGCACCAGTGCCTAAGGCACAATTTTTCAGCCCCTGTTTAACAGGGGCGTGTACTTACAATTTTTTAAAAAAATGCTTCGCAACACGTGTGACTGCTGTGCTCCAAGTACAGTCTCTGTGAGGGCCGTGTAGCAGTGTTGTGGCACCAGTGCCTAAGGCACAATTTTTCAGCCCCTGTTTAACAGGGGCGTGTACTTACAATTTTTTTAAAAAAAATGCTTCGCAACACGTGTGACTGCTGTGCTCCAAGTACAGTCTCTGTGAGGGCCGTGTTGCAGTGTTGTGGCACCAGTGCCTAAGGCACAATTTTTCAGCCCCTGTTTAACAGGGGCGTGTACTTACAATTTTTTAAAAAAATGCTTCGCAACACGTGTGACTGCTGTGCTCCAAGTACAGTATCTGTGAGGGCCGGGTTGCAGTGTTGTGGCACCAGCACCAGTGCCTAAGGCACAATTTTTCAGCCCCTGTTTAACAGGGGCGTGTACTTACAATTTTTTAAAAAAAAATGCTTCGCAACACGTGTGACTGCTGTGCTCCAAGTACAGTATCTGTGAGGGCCGGGTTGCAGTGTTGTGGCACCAGCACCAGTGCCTAAGGCACAATTTTTCAGCCCCTGTTTAACAGGGGCGTGTACTTACAATTTTTTAAAAAAATGCTTCGCAACACGTGTGACTGCTGTGCTCCAAGTACAGTCTCTGTGAGGGGTTGCAGTGTTGTGGCACCAGCACCAGTGCCTAAGGCACAATTTTTCAGCCCCTGTTTAACAGGGGCGGGTAATTACAAATCTTGATCTAATAGTTCACAGCAGGGCCCATTCCTGCGCCCACCAAGAGTAACTATGAGGGCCTGCAGTCTTGTGGCAACACCGTCCACCACCACCGCCAAAGGCCCAATTTTTCTGCCCTGTTCATCAGGTGCTTGCAATTACAAATCTTGATCTAATAACTCACAGCAGGGCCCATTCCTGCGCCCACCAAGAGTAACTATGAGGGCCTACAGTCTTGTGGCAACACCGTCCACCACCACCGCCAAAGGCCCAATTTTTCTGCCCTGTTCAACAGGTGCATGCAATTACAAATCTTGATCTATTAACTCACAGCAGGGCCCATTCCTGTGCCCACCAGTCTTGTGGCTACACCAACATCTAATAGGGCAAATTTCTGCAGAGTATATACGCCAGGCCCCTACTTTCAAACATCCAACTTACAAACGACTCCTACTTGAAAATGGAAAGAGAAAACAGGAAGTGAGAGGAAATCTACCCCTAGGAAGGGAAATTCTATCCTGTTAGATTTAATTTGGGAAAAAGGTATCTCCTCTCTACTGATACTTTATCACCAATCCTTGTTTCAATTAAAACCCCACTTTTTCCAAAAACATTTGTCATTGGGACGGAAAGTGAGGTGACATGTTCTGAACAGATGTGCAAAGACAGCAAATGTTACAGGGGTGATAACCCCTCCCTATGTTCTCCAAAAAGCTTAAAAATAGATTTTTTTGGGATGGAGCTACACTTCATAATGTACCTGTTCAGATTCTACTTAAGATCAAACCTAAAGCCGCAAGTGGTTTTAAATGGCTTCTTTTTTTCCTTTACAAATGTCATTTTGTGCAAGGACAGTTCTAAACACGGGAAACACATGCCACTTCACAGGTATACTTTGGACACCCCCCAGGTACCATATTTAAAGGAAAATGTCACTTTTTTTTTTTCACTTTATGCATCATTAAAATGACTGCTCCCGAAAAAACGTTAGTTTTTTAAAAGTTCTTTTTGCATTGATATATGTCCCCTGGGGCAGGACCCGGGTCCCCAAACCTGTTTTATGACATTAACATGCATATTGGCCGTTGTAATTAGCACTTTTGATTTCGAACGTTCGCGTCCATTATAACGTATAGGGTTCGAAAATTCGCGCGAACTTTCGGTCCGTTCGAAGGTTCTGGTTCGAACCGAACCCGGGGGTGTTCGGCTCATCCCTAGTGTGGAGGTTAAGAATTTAATAATGAAAATCAACAGGTGTACAGTCCATGGATGTACAATATAAAATAAGACCATTTTTTCTTCTGCAATGACTAGTTCCATTAATATTCTGTGCCATGTTCATTTATTTTTGCACTGTCAGTTCTACAATGAAATGTTAAGGTAATTTTCTATGCTAATTTCCCTTGGATGTTGGGTCGATGCCGAGTTATATTGTTTCTGAACTCTTCACTCCTTCATGAATGTCTTCTTTGTCAAACATTCTTCTCTAGAACTGTGTTTTGTCTTCTACAAGGTTCTGTACCCTTTTTGTACTTGGGTCATGTTCTTGGTGTCTTTGGAATCTGCTATTCAGTTTTTGACATATCATTCATCTTTCTCAGACCTCACACATCCAGTTTAGTGCAACACACCCATTATATATCTGCAACAGACTGCTTTATCTAATCAATAACTTCAGTGTTTTAGCCACCAATTAATGTGACTGTCAGAGTGCTATAGTTCTGTCACAACACTTTTTCTCTTCAATACTAAAACATAGTGACATTTAGATATTGGATCTGTAGACCCTTATCATTCTGAAAAGTCGCCTACTAATTCACAAAACATTAAAGGATTATAACATAAGGGATCATAAAATTTGTTATAATAAGCATGGTGGTTTATGCTCAATTAATAAACTTGACTACTATCTTTGTGTTTGCCGGGGTAACTGCACAAGTTAAGGTGGGTGCCAAAAATCTGGAGATCTAATAAGCATTTTTAATTTCACTGTTACCTGTGTACCCTCAAATGAACATACTAGTGACAGTCACACTAGCTGTCCCATCTAGCACTAAAGCATCATCTTTGAAAAGTTTACTCTTCATTTTTTCTTCCTTTCCTTTATTAAAGTGTTCATATAGCAATTTTTGTTAAATATGGATAAAGTGGGGAAGTTCTGTCTAATTTTTATTTGCTGTCTTTGTCCCCACTAGGTAGATTCACCATCTCTATTTGTCCTGGTGACCACTTTCACCAAGACAGAAATTGATTCGAAATCCAACATTTTAGAGTTGTCACAAGAGCCATTTCCAATGGCTGCATGGGTTCTAGTGACAACAGTTTATTATGGCAACACCCCTTACTTTGTAGAGATTTCATTTACTTCCTGTTTCATTTTTAAGACAGAAATTGAAGGGAAATCTCACCAAGAGAACATAGAAAGCAATAAATAAACTGACACAAGTTTTACCCTTCCTTACTCTATCCAAAAATAATAAAAATAAGGTTTGGCTATGCATACACTTAATTGCATTATATTATATGTATTTGAAGTATATTTCATTACTATTTATGTATAAGGTATGACTATGTTTAATTCATAATGAGAAAATAGGTTCGACTGGATGGACCTGTGTCTTTTTTTATACCTTATAAACTATAACATTGTTTTCAATAATGATTGCCAAATAGTTTGATTTAAAATTCTGATTTCCCTCCTTGTTATTAAGTCATGTGTTTAGCATATATGTATCTATGCAACAGTATTCATACACCTGTGATTCATGTTTGAAAACATGCATTTTTTTCATGTTTCTCTATAATAAACAAGATCTCCCAATGATGCAACATCTTCACTAAAGGGCATGGAAAGAGTCCAAATGTTGCAGCAGGAGAAAAAATCAGAAGGGATTCATATACAAGCCAAACATTGAAAAGGCTTGAATAAGCTCAACCTTTAGGGTCCCCTGATGCCTATGCACATGCAGTTGTGTTAACACATGTTACAATGCGCTTTAACTCAACACACATCAGCATGGGTGCATTACCATTTATTGTGAATGGCACACCAATGCACATGTAGCAGGCATGTTGTAATGCAATTTCTCCTTTTGGCCACAAGATGGAGAAAGAGTGATGCTGACTTGTCCTTCCAGAAAACTCAGAGACACAAAGCACACTGGGAAAAAGGGGAGTTTCAGGAAGTGCTGAGAAAAAATGAGGAGAGGAAAGTCCTGAGGTGAGAGTAAAGAGAGAGAGGCAGGTTTTCCACGCAGCACTACAGAGAGAGTCCTGACAGAAGATCTGAGGAGGGCTGTCTGAAGAGAGTGAGGAGAGCGGTCTGAGGTACCAGCATCTGATTGAGGGGAGGGACACACGCTGACACCAGGGACTCAACAGAGGGAGAGAAAGCCATGTTTCTCTTGAAACTACCGGGGAGAGTTACCGCGAGGAGAGGGGATAGAGGACAGGAGTGGTAAGGTGACAGGACTGTGCGGTGGAATTCCACCTAAGAAAGAGAGGGCCACATTAGAGAGAGAGAGAAACGCTTTCCCCGAGACTGCTGCCAAGAGACAGGATAAAGGAGCCAGTAACAGTGTCACCCACATGGTCCTCCACCGTTCAGCCCAGGGACCCTGTTCAGCAACTCAGCACCATCTAGCCCAGCAGAGACAACCCACACACCACTTCGGGGATCACAGGACCCATCCAAGTGTCATGTTGGCCATTGTCCCATCACCCTGCCAGTTTAGCTACCAGCCATCCTGATTGGCCATCAGGAGGTTATTCAGTGCCTAACAACATTGCCAGGAGCCTGAACCACCATTTGGGACTTCTGTTGTGTCATCACCCAGAGGATTGGTGAGTTGGTGTAAACCCAACATCTTTCTTAGCACAGTACAGACACTGTATGCAGACACCTATTCCCCTTTCTACTGTCAGAGGATGCTTGTTTGGAGCTGCCACTTTTAGCCATTCTGTTCTTACAAACCACTACCTAATGGGATTTCCTAGATTTCCTAGAGGATTACTGTCTCCCCTTTGATTGATTAAACCTATTCTCTTTACAAAGGGCCCCAATGTTTGCTAGCAGAAGACAATAGTACCCTTCAATTCAGGACCTGTAACATTACAGAACTATGCGTACTGTACCTGTTAACCCATTTCTTCTTTTTGTATTGTTACTTTCAATGGTGTTTGTGGCCCAGAAGGAGCTGAGAAGTGGATCTCCTCTCCTCCCTCTCAGCGTCTGTGTTATGGGCATATAGATTACTGTCCTTTTCTAAATTTACAGTTGCTAAGTATTGAAGGTTTTCTTTTCTAATGTATTAATTCTTTGCAGAAAGGTTTAACAGTGCTGTAAGCTTCCATATGCTTTAAACTGTGATAATATATTCAATTTGTTTATCACTACCAGGTGTGTGTCTTTTTTGGGGTGATAATCAACAGCCAGGATAACAGTATTTTCCACATGTGTCTTTAAATGTGTTTGCAGTAATTTAATTTAACCAGGTGTGCCAGAGGGGCTGAGGTCATTCTTGGAGTTGAGGTGGAGATCAGAGAACCCAAATTTACCAAGCGGCTCCTTCAGGGGTCAAGAAACTTACCTCCCCTTAACCCCACCACAATGCACAAATGGGAATGCTCTGCATTATGATGCATTGTCTTGGCCATAAATAGTGCAGGTATGTTTTAAATGTGCTGTGAGGCTTGTTATTGGGCCACTGACAATGAATGGGTCTTAATGCAAAGAGCAAAAACACACTCACAGGTTAAAAGCAGCCTGCCAGAAATCAACGTTTTTTTCCCTTTTTTTACGAGTACTGGAGTGTGATGGGTTAGACACTGAGCTCTAAACTGTGGGTAGCTGGGGTAATGTGTTGTGTATGTTTTCCATACCTAAAAGTTTAAGTTTTTCATGGATCTCTATTAACCGCTTCACCCCCGGAAGATTTTACCCCCTTCCTGACCAGAGCACTTTTAGCGATTCGGTACTACGTTGATTTAACTGACAATTGCGTGGTCTTGCGACATTGCACCCAAACAAAATTTATGTCCTTTTTTTCCCACAAATAGAGCTTTCTTTTAGTGGTATTTGATCACCTATTTTTATTTTATGCGCTATAAACAATGACCATTTAGAAAAAAAAACATTATTTTTTACTTTTTGCTATAATAAATATCCCCCAAAAATATCTAAAAAATATATATTTTTCCTCAGTTTAGGCTGATATGTATTCTTCTACATACTTTTGGTAAAAAAAAAAATCGCAATAAGCGTATATTGATTGGTTTGCGCAAAAGTTATAGCGTCTACAAAATAGGGGATAGTTTTATGGTATTTTTATTATTATTTTTTTTTTTACTAGTAATGGTGGCGATCTGCAATTTTTATTGGAACTGCGACATTATGACAGACACGTTGGACAATTTTGACACATTTTTGGGAACATTGGCATTTTTTTTACAGCGATCAGTGCTATAAAAATGCATTGATTACTGTAAAAATTTCACTGGCAAGGAAGGGGTTAAAACTAGGGGGCGATCAAGAGGTTAATGTGTTGCCTAGTGTGTGTTCTAACTGAAGGGGCGAGGAGACTGTGTAGGAGAAGAGATAGATCGCTGTTCATACTCTGTATGACCAGACGATCTGTCACTTCTCCCCTCAGAGAACCAGAAACTGTGTGTTTACACACACAGATCCCGGTTCTCCGTGTGCACTCGCATTGGCTCCATGGGCCTAGTGGACAAAAACTGAAGCGATGTAACATGACAGTGATTTGCACAGCCGAGCCATGTTGCCGCAGTTATACTGATCGGCAAGCGGTTAACATTTGGAGAGGTGTTCAGTGATGTGAAGGTAGCAGCTGGCATCTTAATAAGACAGTCCTCCTGCCCATACATGGCAAACTAAGTGAGTCTCTTAGAAAGGATCCCCATTCTGAGCAGCTTGGGGGTCATTCACAGTTGGCGGAAAGGGTCAACATGTCTTGCCACAATGCATGGTAATGCATCTGTTTTATATGCAGTGCTGTGCTATCTGTTGTGAATGGAAACCCAACATGTTGTAGAGTAGAACCCAATGCACTGCATATACAATCCTTCATGTTGCGCTGCATTTTTAAAAAACGTTTTTATCTTGCAACCCATTTATAATGAATGCACTGCCTTGATGCAATGCATGCTAATGCTTACCATAACACGTGCTAACACCTGTGCATTAACGAACTATAACAGAATGCTTAAGGCTATTTTCACACTGGGGCGCTGGGTGCGCTGGCGGAAATATATAAATATATTTAGCGCCGCTTTACCGTTTTTTTAGCGGCGCCATTCGGCCGCTAGCTGGGCGGTTTTTACCCCCCGCAAGCGGCCGAAAAAGGGTTAATACCGCCCGCAAACCGCCGATGCAGCGGCATTTTGCGGGCGGGTTCGGAGCGCTGCCCCATTGTTTTCAATGGGAAGGGGCGCTATAGGAGCGGTAAATACATCGCTCCTACAGTGCACCAAAGATGCGGCTTGCAGGACATTTTTCAGCGTCCTGCAAGCGCACCGCTCCAGTGTGAAAGCCCTCGGGCTTTCACACTGGAGACACAGCAACGGCTGTTTCAGGTCGGTTTGCAGGCGCTATTTTTAGCACAATAGCGCCTGCAAACCGCCCCAGTGTGAAAGGGGCCTAAGTGTCAATGAGCCCATAATCACCCTACCAGCACACCTTCACTGCTTCTTCCTGCGCAACAGCGGTCCACAATACCTGCCACTTTCCCCTGTGACAGTGCCCAGGAATGCGATCATCACTTTGAGACTTTGCTGACATCAGGCAGAGGAAGGAATGGGGTTGGGGGCCTTTGCAGAGACGCTAACTTTGCCCTGCATGGACAAACTGACAATCCCTTTTTAAAGTATCTGACCTACAGTATCATTATGCTCTTTGCTTGGAACATACAGTAATAACACAGTTTAGGTGTCTATTAAATTGAAGGAAGTTTTTCAACTACTAAGGTCAGATGGGCAATCTGGGTACTACATCTGATCACTTAAGCAGAAATAATAAAAATAAATGCTATGACTTCCATCTAACAATTGCCACAGTTGCACAGTCGCTATACAACAAGTGTATATCCATTTTCTGAAAAC
>CM053028.1:78055252-78133312 GCA_028564925.1 Lithobates sylvaticus
GTGACAGATCGTCTGGTCATACAGAGTATGAACAGCGATCTATCTCTTCTCCTACACAGTCTCCTCGCCCCTTCAGTTAGAACACACACTAGGCAACACATTAACCTCTTGATCGCCCCCTAGTTTTAACCCCTTCCTTGCCAGGGAATTTTTTACAGTAATCAATGCATTTTTATAGCACTGATCGCTGTAAAAAAAATGCCAATGTTCCCAAAAATGTGTCAAAATTGTCCAACGTGTCTGTCATAATGTCGCAGTTCCAATAAAAATTGCAGATCGCCACCATTACTAGTAAAAAAAAAATAATAATAAAAATACCATAAAACTATCCCCTATTTTGTAGACGCTATAACTTTTGCGCAAACCAATCAATATACGCTTATTGCGATTTTTTTTTTTACCAAAAGTATGTAGAAGAATACATATCAGCCTAAACTGAGGAAAAATATATATTTTTTAGATATTTTTGGGGGATATTTATTATAGCAAAAAGTAAAAAATAATGTTTTTTTTTCTAAATTGTCATTGTTTATAGCGCATAAAATAAAAATAGGTGATCAAATACCACTAAAAGAAAGCTCTATTTGTGGGAAAAAAAGGACGTAAATTTTGTTTGGGTGCAATGTCGCAAGACCACGCAATTGTCAGTTAAATCGACGCAGTACCGAATCGCTAAAAGTGCTCTGGTCAGGAAGGGGGTAAAATCTTCCGGGGGTGAAGCGGTTAATAGAGATCCATGAAAAACTTAAACTTTTAGGTATGGAAAACATACACAACACATTACCCCAGCTACCCACAGTTTAGAGCTCAGTGTCTAACCCATCACACTCCAGTACTCGTAAAAAAGGGAAAAAAACTTTGATTTCTGGCAGGCTGCTTTAAACCTGTGAGTGTGTTTTTGCTCTTTGCATTAAGACCCATTCATTGTCAGTGGCCCAATAACAAGCCTCACAGCACATTTAAAACATACCTGCACTATTTATGGCCAAGACAATGCATCATAATGCAGAGCATTCCCATTTGTGCATTGTGGTGGGGTTAAGGGGAGGTAAGTTTCTTGACCCCTGAAGGAGCCGCTTGGTAAATTTGGGTTCTCTGATCTCCACCTCAACTCCAAGAATGACCTCAGCCCCTCTGGCACACCTGGTTAAATTAAATTACTGCAAACACATTTAAAGACACATGTGGAAAATACTGTTATCCTGGCTGTTGATTATCACCCCAAAAAAGACACACACCTGGTAGTGATAAACAAATTGAATATATTATCACAGTTTAAAGCATATGGAAGCTTACAGCACTGTTAAACCTTTCTGCAAAGAATTAATACATTAGAAAAGAAAACCTTCAATACTTAGCAACTGTAAATTTAGAAAAGGACAGTAATCTATATGCCCATAACACAGACGCTGAGAGGGAGGAGAGGAGATCCACTTCTCAGCTCCTTCTGGGCCACAAACACCATTGAAAGTAACAATACAAAAAGAAGAAATGGGTTAACAGGTACAGTACGCATAGTTCTGTAATGTTACAGGTCCTGAATTGAAGGGTACTATTGTCTTCTACTAGCAAACATTGGGGCCCTTTGTAAAGAGAATAGGTTTAATCAATCAAAGGGGAGACAGTAATCCTCTAGGAAATCTAGGAAATCCCATTAGGTAGTGGTTTGTAAGAACAGAATGGCTAAAAGTGGCAGCTCCAAACAAGCATCCTCTGACAGTAGAAAGGGGAATAGGTGTCTGCATACAGTGTCTGTACTGTTCTAAGAAAGATGTTGGGTTTACACCAACTCACCAATCCTCTGGGTGATGACACAACAGAAGTCCCAAATGGTGGTTCAGGCTCCTGGCAATGTTGTTAGGCACTGAATAACCTCCTGATGGCCAATCAGGATGGCTGGTAGCTAAACTGGCAGGGTGATGGGACAATGGCCAACATGACACTTGGATGGGTCCTGTGATCCCCGAAGTGGTGTGTGGGTTGTCTCTGCTGGGCTAGATGGTGCTGAGTTGCTGAACAGGGTCCCTGGGCTGAACGGTGGAGGACCATGTGGGTGACACTGTTACTGGCTCCTTTATCCTGTCTCTTGGCAGCAGTCTCGGGGAAAGCGTTTCTCTCTCTCTCTAATGTGGCCCTCTCTTTCTTAGGTGGAATTCCACCGCACAGTCCTGTCACCTTACCACTCCTGTCCTCTATCCCCTCTCCTCGCGGTAACTCTCCCCGGTAGTTTCAAGAGAAACATGGCTTTCTCTCCCTCTGTTGAGTCCCTGGTGTCAGCGTGTGTCCCTCCCCTCAATCAGATGCTGGTACCTCAGACCGCTCTCCTCACTCTCTTCAGACAGCCCTCCTCAGATCTTCTGTCAGGACTCTCTCTGTAGTGCTGCGTGGAAAACCTGCCTCTCTCTCTTTACTCTCACCTCAGGACTTTCCTCTCCTCATTTTTTCTCAGCACTTCCTGAAACTCCCCTTTTTCCCAGTGTGCTTTGTGTCTCTGAGTTTTCTGGAAGGACAAGTCAGCATCACTCTTTCTCCATCTTGTGGCCAAAAGGAGAAATTGCATTACAACATGCCTGCTACATGTGCATTGGTGTGCCATTCACAATAAATGGTAATGCACCCATGCTGATGTGTGTTGAGTTAAAGCGCATTGTAACATGTGTTAACACAACTGCATGTGCATAGGCATCAGGGGACCCTAAAGGTTGAGCTTATTCAAGCCTTTTCAATGTTTGGCTTGTATATGAATCCCTTCTGATTTTTTCTCCTGCTGCAACATTTGGACTCTTTCCATGCCCTTTAGTGAAGATGTTGCATCATTGGGAGATCTTGTTTATTATAGAGAAACATGAAAAAAATGCATGTTTTCAAACATGAATCACAGGTGTATGAATACTGTTGCATAGATACATATATGCTAAACACATGACTTAATAACAAGGAGGGAAATCAGAATTTTAAATCAAACTATTTGGCAATCATTATTGAAAACAATGTTATAGTTTATAAGGTATAAAAAAAGACACAGGTCCATCCAGTCGAACCTATTTTCTCATTATGAATTAAACATAGTCATACCTTATACATAAATAGTAATGAAATATACTTCAAATACATATAATATAATGCAATTAAGTGTATGCATAGCCAAACCTTATTTTTATTATTTTTGGATAGAGTAAGGAAGGGTAAAACTTGTGTCAGTTTATTTATTGCTTTCTATGTTCTCTTGGTGAGATTTCCCTTCAATTTCTGTCTTAAAAATGAAACAGGAAGTAAATGAAATCTCTACAAAGTAAGGGGTGTTGCCATAATAAACTGTTGTCACTAGAACCCATGCAGCCATTGGAAATGGCTCTTGTGACAACTCTAAAATGTTGGATTTCGAATCAATTTCTGTCTTGGTGAAAGTGGTCACCAGGACAAATAGAGATGGTGAATCTACCTAGTGGGGACAAAGACAGCAAATAAAAATTAGACAGAACTTCCCCACTTTATCCATATTTAACAAAAATTGCTATATGAACACTTTAATAAAGGAAAGGAAGAAAAAATGAAGAGTAAACTTTTCAAAGATGATGCTTTAGTGCTAGATGGGACAGCTAGTGTGACTGTCACTAGTATGTTCATTTGAGGGTACACAGGTAACAGTGAAATTAAAAATGCTTATTAGATCTCCAGATTTTTGGCACCCACCTTAACTTGTGCAGTTACCCCGGCAAACACAAAGATAGTAGTCAAGTTTATTAATTGAGCATAAACCACCATGCTTATTATAACAAATTTTATGATCCCTTATGTTATAATCCTTTAATGTTTTGTGAATTAGTAGGCGACTTTTCAGAATGATAAGGGTCTACAGATCCAATATCTAAATGTCACTATGTTTTAGTATTGAAGAGAAAAAGTGTTGTGACAGAACTATAGCACTCTGACAGTCACATTAATTGGTGGCTAAAACACTGAAGTTATTGATTAGATAAAGCAGTCTGTTGCAGATATATAATGGGTGTGTTGCACTAAACTGGATGTGTGAGGTCTGAGAAAGATGAATGATATGTCAAAAACTGAATAGCAGATTCCAAAGACACCAAGAACATGACCCAAGTACAAAAAGGGTACAGAACCTTGTAGAAGACAAAACACAGTTCTAGAGAAGAATGTTTGACAAAGAAGACATTCATGAAGGAGTGAAGAGTTCAGAAACAATATAACTCGGCATCGACCCAACATCCAAGGGAAATTAGCATAGAAAATTACCTTAACATTTCATTGTAGAACTGACAGTGCAAAAATAAATGAACATGGCACAGAATATTAATGGAACTAGTCATTGCAGAAGAAAAAATGGTCTTATTTTATATTGTACATCCATGGACTGTACACCTGTTGATTTTCATTATTAAATTCTTAACCTCCACACCACTATATTATGGGTGAAGTGAAGTAAGAACAAGGATGGTGCTTACATATGATTAGGGTGCCAGGCTGGGAATACAAAGCAGCCCTATATGTAAATGGTCCACAAGACTAATTTGCATAAAGGGACACAATTTGCTAAGGGTTAGTTTATTTCTTGGTAATTTTGGATTTGCCCTCACTTTATGTCTCAGTGGCAAGAGTCACCAGGACAAACAGAAGAGGTAATTCTCTCCAGTGAGGACACAGACAGCAATAGAAACTTGTCACAAAGACTAAACCTTCCATACTCTATCCAAATAAATGCCTTACATACACTTTTTAAAAAAAAAACAGTTGTTAAAATCTTAGCAAAATTTTATAGATACAAATGAACCATAAATGAAGAAAAAAAATGATAATTCTATAAACTTTTCAGCAAGCCCTGGCTATAAAACACATCATAGTTCAAAACCATGAAAGCATATGTCAAAGCAAAATAAAAAACCTATTTTGTACATCTCTTGAATACATGCACATTTCCCAGGGTTTTATTATTTTAAACAAGCTGCAAGTGCAGAAAAATAACTATTGATGTGCCAGAAATATAGTGTCCTCCTATGTCTTCCTAGACTTGACAAACCAGCTCTGAATTCCTAAGCTTTTGGTATCAGTTCTGCCTACTTAATTTCTCTTGGATTGCAAGAGCTCCCCTCCTTCGTCTCGTCATTTTTATAACCCCTTCTCATATACTCTCACTCTTCATCTCCAAAACCCCCCTTTTGCACTGGTACAGAGCAGAGGAGGTAATCAGTTCCCAAGATTTTTACGGCAAAATTAATAGGTATTTTTGCACTTTTTGAACAAATATTATTATTATTATTATCATACAGGATTTATATTAAGCCAACAGTTTGTGCAGCGCTTTACAACATGAGGGCAGACAGTACCGTTACAATACAATTTAATACAGGAAGAATTAGAGAGCCCTGCTCATTACAATCTAGGAGGAAGGGTCAAGTGATACAAAAAGTAATAGCTGTGGGGGATGAGCTGATGGAGAAAGTAAGAGTACAGTACGACCGTCGTGCCCCCACCTGCCGGCCGCGACGACCGGATTCGATCAGGAACCGATCAATCCCTAGGCCCAAAAAATTAAACACCCACCATTTTAATCTGTAGGGCCTTTGCTTTAAAGAAAATATATAATGTTTGGGGGTTCAAAGTAATTTTCTTGCAAAAATAAAAAAGATTTCATGTAAACAAAAAGTGTCAGAAAGGGCTTTGTCTTCAAGTGGTTAGATGAGTGGGTGATGTGTGACATAAGCTTCTAAATGTTGTGCATAAAATGCCAGGACAGTTCAAAACCCCCCCAAATTACCCTATTTTAGAAAGTAGACACCCCAAGCTATTTGCTGAGAGGCATGTCGAGTCCATGGAATATTTTATATTTTGACACAAGTTGTGGGAAAATTACAAACTTTTTTTTTTTAAACTTTGTGACAAAAAGCGAGATCTGCAAAATACTCACCATACCTCTCAGCAAATAGCTTGGGGTGTCTACTTCCCAAAATTGGGTCACTTGGCTGGGTTTTGTGTCATCTTGGCATTTTATGGCCTTCAAAACTGTGATCGGTAGTGAGGAGTGAAATCAAAAATGTATGCCTTTAGAAATCATGAAGGTGGTGATTGGGTTTCGGGGCCCCGTACACAGCTAGGCTCCCAAAAAGTCCCACACATGTGATATCTCTGTACTCAGGAGAAGCAGCAAAATTTATTTTAGGGTGCAATTCCACATATAACCATGGCATGTGTGAGTAATATATAATATAGTATTTTTTTTTTTTTTTGTCATTACTCAATCACTTGGGACAAAAAAATTAAATATTCAATGGGATCAACATGCCTCTTAGCAATTTCCTTACGGTGTCTACTTTCCAAAATGGGGTAATTTGGGGAGGGGGGGGGGGGGTTTGTACTGCCCTGCCATTTTCACACCTCAAGGAATAAGATAGGCAGTCATAAACTAAAAGCTGTGTAAATTCCAGAAAATGTACCCTAGTTTGTAGACGCTATAACTTTTGCGCAAATCAATAAATATATGCTTATTGACCTTTTTTGTTTTACCAAAGACATGTGGCTGAATACATTTTGGCTTAAATGTTTGACTAAAATTGAGTTTATTAATTTTTTTTATAACAAAAAGTAGGAAATATCATATTTTTTCAAAATTTTCGCTCTTTTTTCGTTTATATTGCAAAAAATAAAGGCAATCAAATACCATCAAAAGAAAACTCTATTTGTGGGAAAAAAAGGACGCAAATTTAATTTGGGTACAACATTGTATGACCGTGCAATTACCAGTTAAAGCAGTGCAGTGCGAAATTGTAAAAAGTCCTGCAGTCATTGAGCTGCCAAAGGGTCCGGGGCTGAAGTGGTTAAGGTAGCCATCAGAGATATCTGAATCAGCTAAACTTCCGAATACAAGGTAAGTGAGCCAAGAACGTAAGCTAAGGATCACTTCAGGGGATTTTCTTTTTGCATCAATTTTTACCAGATCCCTAAGGCCCCTTTCACACATGCGGACCATACATTAGATCAGTTCAGTCACGTTTTTTTATCATCAGTTGTTGTCAGTAAACATCAGTTTTCATCCATATTTTCATTTCCGTTTTACATCCGTTGTCATACGTTTTTCGTCCGTTTATGTACGTTTTTCATCCGTTTATGTACGTTTTTCATCCGTTTTTTATCAGTTTATGTCTGTTTTTTTATCTGTTTATGTCTGTTTTTGTATCCGTTTATGTCCGTTTTTATCCATTTTTCTATTTTTTTAAAAACAGTTTTTCATGAATTATGGGAATTTTTCCCATGATTCCTTGTTTTTGGGTCATAGGTTATTTGTAATGTATGCATATAAAACTACATATTTTGATGAAAAACGGATGTCAGCGGATCGGATGTGAATGGATCGTCCGCTAACATCCGTTTTTCATCCGTTCCGTTTTTTTTACGGAAGTAAAAATAGGGTTTTCTTCCGTCCAGAAAAATGGAACTTAACGGAGACGGATGTTAACGGATGTTAACGAACGTTAGCGGATGATCATCCGCTAACGTCCGCTATCCCATAGAGAACCATTGATGTCCGTTTTGATCCGTAAATGGACGTATGAAAAAACGGACGAACGGTCTGCACGTGTGAAAGGGGCCTTACTGCACTCTGGGGAGCAAAATGGTAAAGTTTATTTATTATTCACTCAAGTTTACTATTAAAGAGAATGTCAATGAAAAATAAAAACATATGCAATACATCTCTGCAATACATGAAAATTTCCCCATGTTTTATCCCTTTAAAGACCCTGCAAGTACAAAAAAGGACCTGTTGTGGGCTGACAACACAAAGCATTTTATGTGGACTGAGTGTTATCTGCCCTGCTCAGTTTTCTTTCACACATACATACTCTTACATCTTCACAACACAAAGGCTAATCATTTAGTAGTTCCATGATAAGACCTGGGAGCGGTAATTACTGTCTTTGAGATATGATGCAGGATAGTTCTGAATTTCTGGCATGATCAACAGGTTTTTTTTTTTTCCCAATTATCTAACTGATATAACAAAATGCTTTTAGTGTTATATTTAACAAACCAAATAAAAAAAATAAGAAATGTTCTTTGTTAGAGTTTGCATACTCTTTAACTCATTTATATGGCCAAAAGTGTATGGATACCTGACCATGACATCTACATGAGCAATTGGCAATGTGGAATTGGTTGACCCATTGTGGCTATAGCAGCCTCGACTCTCCTGTAAAGGCTTTCCTCAAGATTTTGTGAGTGTGTGTGAACATTTGTACACATTCAGCCACAACAGCATTTCTGAGGTCACAAACTGTTGTTAGATGAGAAATCCTGACTTGCAGTTGGTGTTCCAATTAATTCCCAAGGTTCAGTAGCTTTTGTTATCAGGTCTCTGTGCAGGTCATTTGGGTTTCTCCACACCAAGACCATGTCTTTATGGAGCTGGCTTTGTGCACAGGGGCACAGTCATGTTGGAACACAAAATAGTCTTTCCTAAATTGTTGCCACAAGGTTGTCCAATTGTCTAAAATACTGTAGCACTAACAGTACCATTCAGTGGAAGCAACTGAATAGAATAATAGTAGAGGGATGTCTTATTTTTGGCCAAATAATGTACATAGGAATGAGCATGGAATGAGAAAAATTACCTACCAAGGACACGTATGTCAGTAACACTCATGTATGACCAGGTGTGAACAAGCTGGTCTTTTGACAATTATAAATTCAGTATATAAAAACATCTCACTCAGTAATCACTTACAGTATGCTGCAAGAGTTACATTGGGAAAGAATAATATTAAATGTGGATAGGGGGTATTACTGCGCTAACTCAATTAGTGAAGAAAAATGAACAGCTGCTACATATGAATGTGAAAAAAATTCAATGCAAAAGATCAGTGAAAAATGTAGCGCTAAAAATATAAAACAATAATCATTGAACAATATTTCAAGTATTGTGTGTAAATAATAAAAACTTTGTGATACAAATTAATCTCAAATATAATGAATATAAAACAGAACATGCATATAATGAGTAGAAACACAGGTGAGAAAGTCCCAAAGGTGAAACAATCCTATGGTAAACATATATGGAGTCCACCACAAAATAGTTGTTGCTCAGAAGTGGGGTCCAAAGGCCTCAGCAGGCATGTAGAGCATCAGGGATATTGTCTTCCACCCGAGATAAGGGGTATACACACTTACCGGAAATAGTGGACTCAAATGTCAGCGACAACGAGTCAATCAAGCGAGGATAGCCTGATCAGCAGATTTCCAAAAGATCCATGGATTCCAAAGAGCTCCAAGAACGAATCCAGGGAATCGTGCAGGTAACCGTGAGGCTGAAACTCAAATGTTAAGCAGCCACACTGGAAAGCCAAAAACTCTCATCAGAAGGGATTTGATTACAAAATCACATTCATTCAATGTGATCTTGTAATCAGATCCCTTTGGATGAGATTTTTTTGGCTTTCCAGCCTGGCTGCTTAACATCTGAGTTCCAGCCTCACGGTTACCTGCACGATTCCCTGGATTCGTTCTTGGAGCTCTTTGGAATCCCTGGATCGTTTTGGAAATCTGCTGATCAGGCTATCCTCGCTTGATTGACTCGTTGTCGCTGACATTCTAGTCCACTATTTCCGGTAAGAGTGTATACCCCTTACCTCGGGTGGAGGACACACTATCCCTGATGCTCTACATGCCTGCTGAGGCCTTTGTACCCCACTTCTGAGCAAAAACTTTTTTTGGTGTACTCCATATATGTTTACCATAGGATTGTTTCACCTTAGGGACTTTCTCACCTGTGTTTCTACTCATTATATGCATGTTCTGTTTTATATTCATTATATTTGAGATAGATTTTTATCACAAAGTGTTTATTATTTACACACAATACTTGATATATTGTTCAATGTTTATTGTTTTATATTTTTAGCGCTACATTTTCACTGATCTTTTGCAAAAAATAATATTAGCCTGAGCTAAAATTCCAGTTTCTTGGCTGTAGCGCTACATTTCTAAAATTATCAGGCACACTGACGTAACCTTCGCATAGCAGAGGCTTGTATAGACTTATGCTGCTATTAAAACACATCTCTTCAATTCCCTCAGTTTTATTTCTACTTAGGACCTATGAAAGGTACAAATCCATATTTCGCTCAGGGTATTATCTTGCATTATATTGTTTTAGGTTACGTGACATGAAAACATGTGTTAACTTGTATTATATCTCTTTAGGGTTAAGCGACATACAACATGACTATACATGCATATTTTGTAGGTTATAACATATTATATGACCTCAGATATGTTTCTGAAAAGAGGTCGAACAGGTTACATACAAAATAATATTTGCAATAAGGAAGAAAAGTGATTCTCCCACGAAGCAATTAAGCCATAAATCATCAGGGTTCAACGTTTTGTTTATTAAATTTGAGTTCCAGGTGTCTGTTTCCTTGGTGGTTTCGGTATTAGTTGGGTATCATGAAGGATAAAAAGTTCTAAAAACATTTCATCATGGTTAGACCAGTATTTTCACGCTATAACATATAAAAGGAAGAGTTGAAGAGGAACTTCAGCTTCCCAATAAAAATGCAATTTTTTTTTTTACTTACAATTGGCGCTTTGCTATGCTGGATTAACATTCGTACAACCCCAATCCATCCAACATTAAACTCTTCTCTGGCACCAGTTTCCTACTCCAAGTCCTGTCACACACTGTATCTTTATTTTTACATTACAGGGAGCTGGTGTTCTGTCAGATTAGCAAACCTGTCAGATCAGCTAATGGAAGCGACATTCCATCAACTGGCTTACCAAAAATACTTACTGTGCATGCATTCCACCGCTAGCAGGTTTGCTAATCTGACAGAACACCTGAAGTCAGAAGGCATCAGCGGACATCTTGTTACACCCAGCTAAGTGTTGAATTTCAGACTCATTACAGCAATGAAGTGAGCATATATGCTTATATAGACATTGTGAGGGTTTTAGGTTTTAGTTCAGTTTTGCAAATATTTGGTCAATTCTAGTGCACTTACTGAAAGTTTTTTAAAAAGCAGTGCTACTTAAGAAGTTCTGCCTTTTCTATAATGACTTGGAAAGCCCAAGTGTTGTGTGGCACTGCCCCCACCTATAACTGGTCTATTGCAGCAAGGAGTCCTGGAAGGGCGATGCTTGTCAAACAAATACAAAGAGATTTCCAAGGTCAAACTTACCAACCAACCGAACTGAGCTGTCTAACAATATGTGTTAAGAACAGGATACATGCATAAGTTACAGGCCGTCAAGCCATCCTGTTTTCTGTAGTCCTTAACCCTGACTTCTGTGTTTCCACAATGGAAGCACATGCATTTTTATGGATAAGTCAGGACAGGTGGCTTGGAAGGTGCCCACTCCTCCTTAAAGGTACAGGGGCACACTGAACACCCAGCACATAGCACTATGGCAGCAAAGATGTCAGTGCGTTGCCTGACCAATATAATTAAAATACAAACAAGTGGCCACTGCCCCCACCTATAACTGGTCTATTGCAGTAAGGAGCACTGGAACGGCGATGCATGTCAAACAAATACAAAGAGATTTCCAAACTCAAACTTACCAAACAGCCAGTGACCAACCAAATTGACCTGTGCTTATATACAGTATTTTGAAACCCGTGAGACTGTTTTGATGTTTCATTTTGAAAGCCTGCAGTCAGAAGGTGGCGACGGCCATCTTGGTACACCCCGCACTGCTCAGCGCAAAACTTATAGTCATAAAGGTGCCGATGTTCTGCAGGCTTTCAAAATTAAACATCAAAGCAGTCCCACGGGTTTCAAAGTACTGTATATAAGCATATACTCTCTCTTTATTGATATAATGAGTCTGAAATTCAAGACTTGTCTGTAACAAGATGTCTGCTGCCGCCTTCTCACTGCAGGTGTTCTACCAGATTAACAAACCTGCTAGTGGTGGAACGCATGTGTAATAACTATGTCAGCTGTTGGAACGTCACTTCCGTTCGCTGATCTGATGGGTTCGCTAATCTGACAGAACACCGGCTGTCTATTCCTGATTCTTGCAGCCAGCCCCCCAATGAAGCGGTGCCAGATCTTGGTTTGCACATATGCCTTTCTATTTACAGATGGTTCTATGAATGGAGGAAAGTAATGCCTCCTGTGATATCGATCTTACATATCCCAGCAGATATTACATTCTTCTATTAATAAAACAATATGTAAGCACATATGGTGTCAGATCTATGGCTGCGCATGAGCAAGATCCGGTGCCCTTTTTTGTTTACATATTGTTCTATGAATGAGGAAAGTAAAACCTCCTAGGATATGTGAGGTTGATATCCTACAATGTTGCAGTGTGAGACTATGGCCTCATGCACACCGGATTTTATAAAAACACCAGTAGTGATAGTTGTAGAAAGCAGTAGCTGTAGAATGAGTTTTGCAGCATTTTTGCAGTAGGGTTTTTCAGCGGTGGCATTTTTAGGCTTTTTTTTTTAGCAAAACTATACTCCCACAAAAGCTTATAACTCAAAAACAATGAAAATGCCAAATAGCTGTGTTTTCAGCGTTTTAAGCAGTTTTAGCATTTTTAAGCTTTTATCAGAGTTAGAGCATTTTTACAGCTGAAAACCCCCTCTTAAAGCCCACTAGTTCTGGGAGTTTTCCAGCCAGAAAACGCACTTGCCAAAAACGCTGATAACAGCCTACAGTGCCTTGAAAAAGTATTCATACCCCTCGAAATATTCCACATTTTGTAATTTTAAACCAGAAACATAATTATTGGGATTTTATGTGATAGACCAACGCAAAGTGGCACATAATTGTGAAGTGGAAGGAAAATTATAAATGTTTTGAGTCAATACTTTGTAGAACCACCTATCACTGCAATTACAGCTGCAAGTCTTTTTGGGTATGTCTCTACCAGCTTTGTACATCTAGAGAGTGACATTTTTGCCCATTCTTCATTGCAAAATAGCTCAAGCTCTGTCAGATTGGATGGAGAGCATCTGTAAACAGCAATTTTCAAGTCTTGCCAAAGATTCTCAATTGGATTTAGGTCTGGACTTTGACTGGGCCATTCTAACACACGAATATGCTTTGATCTAAACCATTCCATGGCTGTATGTTTAGCGTTGTTGTCCTGCTGGAAGGCGAACCTCCGCCCCAGTCTCACATCTGTTGCAGACTCTAACAGGTTTTCTTCTAAGATTGCCCTGTATTTGGCTCCATCCATCTTCCCATCAACTCTGACCAGCTTCCCTGTCCCTGCTCAAGAAATGTATACCAACAACATGATGCTGCCACCACCATGTTTCGCAGTGGGGATTGTGTGTTCAGGGTTTCCGTCCGCTGCGCACTCTAGTGCGCAGGCGCACGGGTCCGGCTCCCCGGCTCATAGCCAGTGACAGGGAGATGATGCGGCGGCGCACGCGCACTCGCGTTCCCGCCAAGCGGCGCGCGCGCATGCGCAGTAGCGCGGCATCCCCCCATGTGACCTCAGCGGCCCTATAAAAGGAGGGCCTCTGTGCCCAGACAGACGCTGGTTCGTCTGACAGCTGCTACCTGTTTGTATCCTGTACTTGACCCTTGAAGATTGTCTTACCTGTTGCCAAACCCGGATCGTCCTGACTACTCTGCCTTCTCCTGACCTTGACCTTCGGCTCGCCTATTGGATCTGTTACCTTCTCCTGCACTTGACCCTCGGCCTGTATCCTGGACTCTCCTCTCCGCTGCCTGTGCTTGACCCCCAGCCTGCCTTGGACTCTCCTGCCTATAGATACCTTGTTCTGTTACCTTGTACCTGACCTACCAGTGTTTGACCCTCGGCCTACATCCAGCTAACCTGTCTGTGTTTGATCCCCAGCCTGCTTGCTGTGCTTCTAACTAGTGATTCGTGGACCCACTATCCAGTTCCAGTCTACCCTTCACTGCAACACCTGAGCCCACGCCTGGTCACCATCCCACCGGTGGCTTGTGCCTCTTGGTGCCAACCGTCCCTGTGTCACCTTCAGGGCAGTGGGCGGCGAGTCGCAAGGGCAACCGCTCTCGGCATCTTGGCCTCGGTGAGTACCTAGTTCATGACAGTACGAACCAGCCATGACAGAGGCCAACAGAGCGGGTTCTCCGTTGGAGATGCTATGCCAGCAGGTGTCTGCCCTCATGGAAGCAGTACAGAAGTTACAGGAAGGCTATGCCCAAGTGGATACTCGTCTCCAGCAACTGGCCACGGCCGCTCCCCCAGCAAGTTCAGCGTCCGGGTCTACTAGTGGAACCTCCGCACCTCAGGCCCAACCTCCACCTGCCATGATGATGGCCGTGCCCGAACCCAAGGTACCAATACCAGAGCGATTTTCGGGCGATCGCAGGAAGTTCAGGTCCTTCAAAAATGCTTGTTCCCTGTACCTTGCCTTGCAACCCCGAACCTTCTCCTCGGAAATTGTCAAAGTCGGGTTCATTATCTCCCTATTATCTGAGGAACCCCAGTCTTGGGCTCACGGCCTCATGGAACAAAGGAACCCTCTCCTCAATACCGTTGATTCGTTCTTTGAAGCCATGGGCCAACTCTATGATGACCCCCCAACGTAAGGCCACGGCTGAGGCCACTCTGCATACCCTCTCCCAGGGTAAAAGGCCTGTGGAGGACTATACGGCGGAATTCCGCAAATGGTCTGCCGATACTACCTGGAATGAGGCAGCCCTTCTCTACCAGTATCGACTGGGACTAAGGGAGAGTCTGAAGGACGAGTTAGCCCGGGTTGAGCCCCCTACTTCTTTGGAAGAGCTAATCCAAGTAGCCACCAAGCTGGATCGACGTATGCGGGAACGTCGCTCAGAACGTGTACAAGGGTCCCGACCAATATGGGTTCCCCCAAGGATGCCAGCTGCTTATCCAACCGCCCCATCCGGTCCCTCGGCTTCAGAAGGGGAGCCAATGCAACTGGGCCTAGTTCGTCCCCGCCTTACCCAGGAAGAGCGGCAACGAAGACGGAGATCCAATCTATGCCTCTATTGCGGGGGTCCAGGACACTTCCTCCTGAATTGTCCCATCCGGCCTAGTAAGTTGCCATCTCAGCCTTTCATGAACTGTCAAGCTATTAATCGGGCCCAGACTTACGTGACTCTCTCTGTTTCCCTACAGCTGGCGGGAAGGAAGATTCGGCTACCGGCCGTGATTGATTCAGGTGAGTGCAGCTGCTTCCTGGATATCTCTACCGCCAAGGAATGGCATATTCCCTGCTTCAACAAAACAAACCCTCTATTGGTTCATTTGGCTGATGGGTCCCTTCCACAATCTGGCCCAGTAACTCAGGAGACTTCACCTATCCTCACCACCACAGATTCCGGCCACCAAGAATTGCTACGATTTGATCTCATATCTTCCCCGATGTTCCCCATCATTCTTGGACTTCCTTGGCTGCAGGCTCATGATCCCCAAATTCACTGGGACCGGAAGGAAGTCTCCTTCTCATCACCATATTGTCACCAACACTGCATCTCTCCAACTCCCAGCTCCATCCTAACGGTTATCCCAGCACCAGAAAACCTTCAGCACATTCCTCCGGTCTATCAGGACTTTAAAGATGTCTTTGACAAAAAGAAGGCCGACCACCTACCACCACATCGGGCTTATGACTGCCCCATCGAATTGCTCACAGGCTCCGCAATTCCCTTTGGGCGCATATTTCCTCTATCGGAAACTGAGCTAAAGGCCCTCAAGGCCTATATTGATGAAAATCTTGAAAAAGGCTTTATTCGGCCATCTACCTCTCCAGCTGGTGCTGGTATTT
Source organism: Lithobates sylvaticus (assembly GCA_028564925.1). Classification (NCBI taxonomy): domain Eukaryota; kingdom Metazoa; phylum Chordata; class Amphibia; order Anura; family Ranidae; genus Lithobates; species Lithobates sylvaticus. The sequence continues at coordinate 78,071,016 of CM053028.1, forward strand.
TTTTCGTTGGAAAGAAGGATGGCTCACTCAGGCCCTGCATTGATTATAGGGAACTTAATAAAATTACTATCAAGAACCGATATCCTCTACCACTTATCCCTGAACTCTTCCAGCGGTTCCGGTCAGCCAAAGTTTTCTCTAAACTGGATTTAAGGGGTGCCTACAACCTTGTCAGAATCCGTGCAGGGGATGAGTGGAAGACAGCCTTCAGGTCTCGCTTTGGCCACTATGAATACCTGGTGATGCCATTCGGCCTATGCAATGCTCCAGCCACTTTTCAGCACCTGGTGAACAACATTTTTAGAAATCACCTGGATGACTTTTTAGTTGTATACCTAGACGACATCCTCGTTTTTTCAGCCACTCTGGAGTTGCATCGGGAACACGTCAGGAAGGTCCTCACCATCCTCAGAGCCCACCAGCTCTATCTTAAAGCTGAAAAATGCGAATTTGAAAGATCCACGGTACAATTTCTGGGGTTTATCATCTCCACCAAAGGCACCTCCATGGACCCACAAAAGGTCAAGGCAGTGGTAGACTGGCCACCTCCTAAAGACAAAAAAGCTGTACAAAGGTTCATCGGTTTTGCTAATTTTTACAGGAGGTTCATCGCCGGATTCTCTGCCATTGTGGCCCCAATTACTCACCTGACCCGCTTACACGGCCGTTTTCAGTGGTCCCAGGAAGCCCAGGAAGCTTTTGTCAAATTGAAGACTCTCTTCACGTCTGCCCCTATCTTACGGCATCCAGACCCACTGCTACCCTTTGTTCTAGAAGTAGACGCCTCAGAGTCCGCCACGGGTGCCATTCTCTCCCAACGACACGGGCCAAAAGCCCTTTTACACCCAGTGGCCTTCGCCTCCCGGAAACTCAATCCAGCCGAAAAGAACTATGATGTTGGCGACCGGGAGCTATTGGCCATTAAATCCGCACTGGAGGAGTGGAGATACCTCCTCGAAGGAGCAGTTCATCCAATCACCATTTTTACAGACCACAAGAACCTCGAGTACCTCCGCACTGCCCAACGGTTAAGACCCCGTCAAGCCCGTTGGGCACTTTTCTTCTCAAGGTTTACATTTCATATTTCCTACCGGCCAGGGTCGAAGAACGGCAAGGCAGACGCACTATCTCGCATCTCCCCGGAGTCCTCCCAGGTATCAGAACCTAGCACCATTCTTACCCCTCAGAACTTTCTACTGCTCATACCCCCTGACCTGTCCTCCGCTCTATACACTTCTTCAGCTCACTGTAAAGACCCCATTCTGGACACCCTAGAAAGACGCGAAAAACTATTTTGGCTCCAAGACAAGATCTTTGTCCCTACAGAAGTAAGACCTGTAGTCCTGAGAACTCTCCACGATCATAAACTGGCTGGTCACTTTGGGGTACGGAAAACAGCAGAACATATCTCTCGCACCTTATGGTGGCCAGGCTGGAAAAAGGATTGCCAAAGATACGTGTCTTCCTGTATTACATGTCAGTGAAACAAGGGTCCTAAAACAAAGCCATGGGGGCTATTGAGGCCTCTACCCATCCCGGAACGACCATGGGCCGAAATTTCGATGGATTTCATCGTGGAACTGCCTCCATCGGAAGGCTTCTCTACCATTCTAGTGGTAGTGGACCGGCTGTCCAAAATGAGCCATTTCTTGCCCATGATTGGCACTCCCTCTGCCCTGGAGACCGCCAACATTTTCGTCAAGGAGATTGTTAGACTCCATGGGGTACCCAGGAGCATTGTCTCGGATAGGGGTCCACAGTTCACCTCAAAATTTTGGAAAGAGCTTTGTAAAACCTTGGATATCAACATTTGCCTTTCATCTGCCTACCACCCACAAAGTAATGGACAAACTGAACGAACTAATCAAACACTTGAACAATACTTACGTTGCTTCTGTTCCTCCGCACAAGACGACTGGTCCTCTCTGTTATCTTACGCAGAATTTGCATATAATAACTCTTCCCACTCAGCCACGAATCAGACTCCGTTTTGGGCTAACTTTGGGTTCCACCCATCTTTTCTCCCTAATGTTCTCTCTGAATCACGGGTCCCCGCTGTACAGGAACGGATAAGTTACATTCAAACCAACTTCAAAAAACTTCAGGACACCATGCAACAGGCCCAGGAAGGATATAAAAAATACCATAACAAGGGGAGGAAGGAGAACCCCCCATTCAAGGTTGGAGAGAAGGTATGGCTGGCAACTACCCATCTTAAGATCGCGCGCCCCGCACGGAAGTTGGGTCCCAAGTTTATTGGCCCATTCATAATCAAGAAGATGGTAAATCCTGTAGCTTTTGAACTTGCCTTACCTAGGACCTACAGAATACACCCAGTATTCCATGCCTCCCTGCTGAGACCCTTGGTCCCCAGTCCTTTTCCAGACAGAGAAGAACCTCCTCCTCCACCTGTCACAATTGATGGAGTAGAGGAATACGAGGTGGAGTCATTACTTGGCTGCAGGAAGGTGGGCCGTCAGCTACAGTTTTTGGTAAAGTGGAAGGGCTATCCACCAGAGGATAATTCCTGGGAGCCATCCAGAAACTTCCACGCCCCAAGATTAATCAAGATCTTTCGACAAGAACACCCTGAATTGATGGAGAGCCTGGGCGTCCGGAGGCCGCCCCTCAGGGGGGGGGCACTGTCAGGGTTTCCGTCCGCTGCGCACTCTAGTGCGCAGGCGCACGGGTCCGGCTCCCCGGCTCATAGCCAGTGACAGGGAGATGATGCAGCGGCGCACGCGCACTCGCGTTCCCGCCAAGCGGCGCGCGCATGCGCAGTAGCGCGGGATCCCCCCATGTGACCTCAGCGGCCCTATAAAAGGAGGGCCTCTGTGCCCAGACAGACGCTGGTTCGTCTGACAGCTGCTACCTGTTTGTATCCTGTACTTGACCCTTGAAGATTGTCTTACCTGTTGCCAAACCCGGATCGTCCTGACTACTCTGCCTTCTCCTGACCTTGACCTTCGGCTCGCCTATTGGATCTGTTACCTTCTCCTGCACTTGACCCTCGGCCTGTATCCTGGACTCTCCTCTCCGCTGCCTGTGCTTGACCCCCAGCCTGCCTTGGACTCTCCTGCCTATAGATACCTTGTTCTGTTACCTTGTACCTGACCTACCAGTGTTTGACCCTCGGCCTACATCCAGCTAACCTGTCTGTGTTTGATCCCCAGCCTGCTTGCTGTGCTTCTATCTAGTGATTCGTGGACCCACTATCCAGTTCCAGTCTACCCTGCACTGCAACACCTGAGCCCACGCCTGGTCACCATCCCACCGGTGGCTTGTGCCTCTTGGTGCCAACCGTCCCTGTGTCACCTTCAGGGCAGTGTGCGCCGAGTCGCAAGGGCAACCGCTCTCGGCATCTTGGCCTCGGTGAGTACCTAGTTCATGACAGTTTTAACAAAAAAAAAAATAGTTTTCTTTTATTGTATCAGTCATGATGTGTGTGTTTTTTGTTTTTTATTTTCATGTTCCTAGTACACATTGAGAGTGTTTTAGGCGACTTAGTTCTGTTTTGCAAATATTTGGTAAATTCTAGTGCACTTGGTGAAAGTTTTTTTTAAAAAGCAGTGCTGCTTAAGAAGTTCTGCCTTTACTATAATGACTTGGAAAGCCCAAGTGTTGTGTTAAAAAAAAAACATTGTACCACCAACAATAGGGCCACTAACAGAAAGCTTGCTGCCTGACACTGACTGCAAATATTGTACACTCAAGTGCCCTCAAGTGTTTGCCCACAGCCATCTGTCATACATTTCTTATACAGAACACCAATCCAGTCACTTATGCTAAATGTACCTAACAAGAGCCGACAAACAGCTAATCAAAAAAACAAAAGGTTGAGGGAAAATAGCTATGCAGCATCTATAGATAATACCCTATGCCAACACTGCTTACCGATTAAAGTAGTGTCAGTCTAGCCCCTACGTAGCATATAAACAAAAGAAATCCCCTCTAAGGATTGTGGGGTGGAAATGACGGCGACATGAGTGACACAGAGTACAGTGTTAGGGTTTACAAAAAATTGCTTTATTAGGATAAAAAATGATCATGTAGATATGCCTCTAATGGAGAAAAGAGGTAATTGAGATAAGAGACCTGGTGTGTGCTTGATGGGCACTTTACAAAGTAGCCATGAAAGTGTAGCAAACGTAACACAAAACAAAAATTAAAGAGCAAAAAACAGTGACATTAGCCACATAACATGTATAACAAACAATCATATGGCGATTCTCCGGTCCGGTGATACTTTTTTATCTTAAAGTGGAGTTCCACCCTAAAGTGGAACTTCCGCTTATCGGATTCCTTCCCCCCTCCGGTGCCACAATTGGCACCTTTTAGGGGGGAGCAGATACCTGTATAATACAGGTATCTTCACCCACTTCCGGGACTAGCATCCCCGCCCATATCCGAGGATGCCCGCCCCTATCCGAGAATGCCCCGTTGTGTCTTGGGAAACACACAGCTCCCAGGACACATCGGGACCAATAGAGAAGTGCAGCGTGACTCGCGCATGTGCAGTAGGGAACCGGCAGTGAAGACGTTGCGTCTTCACTTCCTGATTCCCTGACCGAGGATGGTGGCGAGAGACGAGCGCTCGCTCGTCACATTCTGCCGACACCGCTGGAACCTGGAACAGGTAAGTGTCCATTTATTAAAAGTCAGCAGCTGCAGTATTTGTAGCTGCTGACTTTTAAAAAAAAAAATCGGGTAGACATCCTCTTTAATAAAGCAATTTTTATTATTACACACGGGCGGATATTCCGCCAGAAAAATCTTGGATGTTTTTTTCCGATGGAATTCCACTCAAGCTTGGCTTGAATACACACGGTCACACAAAAGTTTGCTGAACTTTCGACCGTCAAGAACGCGGTGACATACAACACTACGACGAGACGATAAAATTACGTTTAATGCTTCCGAGCATGCGTCAAATTGTTTCCGAGCATGCGCAGGAATTTTGCGTGTCGGAAATTGCTAAAGACGATCAGAATTTGAACTTTTTCAGACCGAAAAATTGAGAACATGATCTCAATCTTTTGCTGGCTGGAATTCGGGCCAGCAAAAGTCCGATGGAGCATACACACGGTCGCATTTTCCGACTAAAAGCTCTCATCTGTCTTTTGCTGGCGGAATTTCCGATCGTGTGTACGGGGCATAACACTGTATTCTGTGCCACTCATGTGGCCATCTTTTTTCCCAACAATCCTTAGTGGGGATTTCTTTTGTTTATAAACAGCAAGTCAGCCAGGTGCTGGAGCACATATAGGCTCGGCATTGATGGATACCAGCAAACATAGCTCTCTCCCAGATGAGAGCTACAAAGATTTAAAGTACAGTAAAACCTTGGATTGTGAGCATAATTTGTTCTGGAAACATGCTTGTAATCCAAAGCACCTGTATATCAATGATGATCCACCCCCTAGAGGGCATGTGAATGATAGGCTGAGTTCACAGGAAACAGCAAGAATGACACAAGTGTTAAAGCGGAGCTCCACTCAAAAGGGGAAGTCCTGCTTGTCTACCTTCCCCCCCCCCCCCTCCACTGGCACATTTGGTACCTTTTGGTGGGCAGGGGAAGCCAGTACCTGTTTTTGATAGGAACTGAGCTGGAAGTTCGACTCAAGTCATATTGTAATTGAATGCTATTAAAAAAAATCCCTTTCCTTTTTCAATCTGTAGCTCTGTAATTTTTTGTAAAATGCAAAGCAATATGGCAACCTGGAGGCACTCTGTATACAGAATGTGTACAGAACGCCCCCTAGAAACTTAATTTCCTGCTTTTGTAAATGGCTCACCAATTTTCCCAGAAGTCTACACTAAGATTAAAGTCATGTTTTTGGAATTTTTAATGAGAAACTCCAAATAAGAAAATTACGTCTAAAGGGATGCAGACCCTGATACTTTCCTCATTAGATCCCTGCAGGTGCAGCAGCTGATTGATGATTATAAAGCCACTCCCATACAGATTCACTTACCACATGGAGACGGACAAACACACAGGGATTTACAGAATAACAAAAGGTAGGACTCTGCAACAACGTTTGTTAAAATCCTTGCAATGTACATAGATCACCTAGTGGGGAATGTTTTTTTCTCATCAAAAGTGGAGTTACTCTTTAATAAAGGCGGTAGAAAATGGATTCCGATTAGTTGCTATGGGTACTATACTTAATGTCCTTGCTTCTTGCACTGCTACAATGAATAAGCCTATATAACAAACCCCCAAAAAATTCTGCTGGAATTTATGTATATGTTCAGCAGTACCGGCATGCTCCTGCCACATTATAGATAGGAACATATTTATGTGGCATTCAGTGTGACAAGTCTCTCCCTCGGTTCCCACAGCTGGCTGGTGTTTGAAATTCCAGCTACATGAACTCATATCGGAATACATGGACAAATGTGCCTAACATAACCTGAAGCTGATGTGTTTGATGACAGAGTAATGGGCAAAGCTCTCAGCTACTTTCTCTCTGGAAATGTTCTGCTACTTAAATGTTTTCTTTAGATTTTCGGTGAAGAGCTGATTATGAATTTCATCAAAATAATGCCATATTGTTATTATTTTTAAAAATAACATTTGCTAATGCAAGCTTGACTTTATTTTTGTCATTTTTGTGATGGCACAGGTTATTGCTGCCAACATAAATTCAATTAGGCATTTGTCAACAGTAAGACATACATTTGGTAAGAAATATAAAACCTCCTTGGTATTTTAGGCCTTACAGATAGGATGAAGGTAAATGATTTCTACCCTACTCCCAGGGCCGTAGCTAAGGGGGTACCACCAGTCCTCCTGTACAGGGCCCCGGCCAGCAGCTGAAAGCTGGCTTCTTCTCCTCTCCCTCTCAACGGCTTTCAGCTGCTGCAGAGAGAGTCATATAGGGGATTGGTTCCAGTAAATGCCTCCCTGCCGTAAGGCTCACTCTCACTCTGCACCATGGTTTCTAACAGCAGCCCTGCCTACTCCTATTGATCTGAATGATCTTGAAGATTGTAAACTTACTTTGTGAAGATCCCCACACATTTATTTTTCTTGAATTCTGTGACACGTATTCACTATGGCCTGTGAGTAGTCACTGCTTGTGTCACACATTTCACAGAGCCTGCCTTCCAAGTTACAGAGGTGATGAGAGGAGGGAAATTACAGTTTGCAGGCAGCAAGGTACCATGGGATATATAGTCCTTAAAATGGGAAAAAAACAACAGAGGAGAAGCTGCAAAGCATTCAGGGAATCCAGGAAACTGTCAAAAGAAATGGGCAGTGAACAGGCTGAATTCACAATATGAAAGGAGAGTCTTCAAATAAGCTTACATTGGATTGTAACTATGACTATTGTATTTATTGTTATTACATTATTGCTGATGTTAGAAAATGAAAATGTATGGTGTGATAATAGATCTCCTTTATCATAGAGATTGTATTCATGTTTTAACAGAGCTTCCTACTGTTTGCTGCATTGTCATCCAGCAGCCTCCAGTCAGTCCATTATCTGTTCAATGTGCACCTATATTTGAGAGCAACCATTTTCAAGGATGAAGCACACGAAGGGAAAAATTAGAATCAAAATATCTGAAGAGTATTCATTGAGAATTGCTACTACATCCATCCAACCAGCGTTCGTTTATCAAAAACGGTGTAGAATATCGCACTAACTTTATGTTGCCCTCTTACTTTTATATAATGTAATAATAAAATAAAAACATTACAAAAAAAAAAAGAAGTTGTACTACTCAGATAGGTACATTATCAATATCAGTGATAGTTAAAGTGGTTGTAAAGGCAGAAGTTTTTTTTTATGTGTTAATGCATTTTATGCATTAGGTTAAAAAAAACTTCTGTGTGCAGCAGTCCCCCTCAGCCCCCCTAATACTTTCCTGAACCCCATCTCGATTCAGTGATGTTCACAAGTGCCTTGGCCGCCCGGGACTCTCCCTCCTGGTTGGCTGAGAAACAGCAGGGGTGCCATTGGCTCCCGCTGCTGTCAATCAAAGTCAGTAAGCCAATGAGAAGAGAGAGGGGGCGGGGCTGAACCACGGCTCTGTGTCTGAATGGATACATGGAGCTGCGACTCGGCTGCTTGCTGTGGGGCCACTCAACAGGAGGGAGGGGCCAGAAGCACTGGTGAGGGACCAGAGAAGATGAGGATCCAGGCTGCCCTGTGAAAAACCACTGCACAGAGCAGGTAAGTATAACATGTTTGCTATTTTTATAGAAAACAAAACAAGACTTTAGTATCACCTTAACTTGTGATCTGCCCAACTTTTTCTGCTCATCAGCTGTCCTTATTGTAAAGCCAGGTACACACTTTTTTCCATTCAACCCAGCGATGGAGCCAGTTGGAGCCGCTGTACTAATGATCTGACGTTAGTAAAGCGATCTTCCATGCTGAGCTGTTGTGTTCTGACAGGGGGACGGCCCCGCCACGAGAACACTCCGATTGAGAGCGCTGATTGGGAGCCGGTCAGCTGCTGGTTTTCCAGCATGCTTGTCCAACAGAAGCCAGCCAAATGTCTCCTGACTAGGGTTGAGCAAACCTGAACTGTAAAGTTCGGGTCCGTACCGGACTTTTGGGTGTTCGGGTCCCGGACCCGAACCCGAACAGTTGACTGTATGTTCGGGTTCAGGTCCGGTGTTCAGCGATGTAATGGTGCTTTTTAAAAAGTCTTTTAAAAGCACTCGCGACTATAATGAATTGTCGGCTCCCCTTAATACAGTCATATAATAACAGTCATTGAAAGTCATTGATTTTTAAAAAGTTATTGTCATAAAAAGGGTTTGGGGACCTGGGTCCTGCCCCAGGGGACATGTATCAATGCAAAAAAACCTTTTAAAAACTGAAGTTTTTTCGGGAGCAGTGATTTTAATAATGCTTAAAGTGAAACAATAAAAGTGTAATATTCCTTTAAATTTCGTACCTGGGGGTTGTCTATAGTATGCATGTAAAAGGGCGCATGTTTCCTGTGCTTAGAACTGTCCCTGCACAAAGTGTCATTTTTTCAGGAAAAAAAGCTATTTAAAATCACTCGCGGCTATAATGAATTGTCGGCTCCCGTAATACAGAGAACTGTCATTCATTGAGCCTGGGTTCAGACTAGTGCGTTGCGATTTCAGGGCCCTGCGTGACTGCGCAGTGAAACGCCGGCTGTTCTGCGGATTGTACGCGTTTTCGGTGCGAAGCCGCAGTGAATTCATTAGTAACCCTTCCTGCCTAATTTGAGTTGCTAATTTTGTGCTGACCAAGCTTTTTGGCTGATTGTGCTGCTGCTTATAAAACCTGGTAGCTCAGTCTACACTTTCTGGTTGTCCAGCAGTCTGTACCTGTGTTGTGTGTGTTTCGTTGCAAGATGTGTGCTGCTCTGCCAATGATCATGCCAACTGTTGTTGCTGCCACAGCAGCAATCTTGCTGGAAGCAGAAAATCGCAGAAGGATGCGGAGAAGAAGAAGATACTGGGTTCATCCCATCATTGCAAATCGAGAAGAAAGAGGCCAGTTCATGATATTGTATGGGCACCTCCGTGGGCATGAAGGGAAATTTTTCAATTTCACCCGCATGTCAATTAGTAGGTGAGTACTGTTTCTGCCAAACCATACTTAATTTGTAGCCCTAGATGTATAGTGTGTTTTATATTTGCAAGACCCCAGTCCATCCAGTCTAACCTATGTGTGATTATGTTATGTTAAGATTATTGTAACTAATAAGCCTTGTCCCCCCCCCCAAAATACCAACTGTACATTATTTCAGCATGCAACCTTAAGGGCACTAAATTATCCTCACCTTGCACCCCCCTCCTGGTGTAAGCCAGGTCCTATTTCCTTTTTTTATTTTTTTTTAGGATGTTTTACCCGCCAAATACCTTGGCCCAAAATTGCTAGTCACAAGTTGCTTTGTGGGTGGTGGTGCTGCCCCGCAGCTTTGTTAAGCATTTTTGGCTCAGACAATTGTTACTGTTAATTTAAAAGGCCAGTGGCTTCTTCTTTGTTGAAATGAGGACCCATATGCTTTTTTTTTGTTCCTGTCACTTATTTAGCCATAATTAGATTGGAACTAAGGATGCCTGCCTTGTTACCCTAAATAATGTCCTTAACCACTTACCTTACTTTTTTTTACAGTATGCCCCAATGTTTTTCCCACATGTATTTATGATGTTTTTTTTTTTTTTACTCAGTTTTGACGAATTGCTGGGCTTAATCTCCCCTCGCTTGCAGCGTCAGAACACAAGCTTCCGAACAAGTATCCAGCCTGCTGAAAGATTATTGGTCACATTAAGGTAATTATCATCACTCATGTCATGCGTTATATTGACCATGTTTTTTTTTTTATGTTTATTAACCTGGGTATTTGTTAAAATATGACCGCACAAAAAATGTAGGAATAATTATTTATTCAGGTATCATAAAATATGATAAAAATATAAACTTTACCCATGTATAAAACATAAATTAACTCTGCAATAACTTAAAATCAAAAAACGTGCCTGTCAAGTAGGCCTCTTCCCTGTTCTATCAAAATGTGTCATGTTGGTCCTTAACCATGAACAGACCTCATCACAGATTCTGATATGTTTTTTGGAAAGGGGCATCATAGGAGTATTGAGTTGCGGAAGCTGGGTCATTGCTGGCAGTGTGGGGAGCAGGCCTAGCCTCCCCATGTTGACTTTGCCCATACATACCCTGAGTTTGGGGGGGGGCCCTAATTGAAGGAAGTGGGGATGGGATGGGATAGGGAAGGTTACTGGGTGGCCCTTCATATCTGGAGATTGGCCTGTCATAACTTGAGGTATATGATGGTGGATTATAGGGGTAAGGATGGTGTTGCTGCTCAGGGTAGTGTGGGTATCTTGGGTAGTGATGGGGAGATCTTGGTTGGGGCACATTTGGGTATTTAAATGCAGCTTCCTCCTGTGGCTGGGAGAAGGAGTGCAGCATTTTTTCTATAGTTTTGCGCATTTCATAGTACCGCTCTGGGGGTATCTTTTTAATTAGGGGTACAAAACTGAGCGACAGGATTGTATCGGGACATAAAAAAGCATCCACCTTTCCGGTCATGTTTTTTAACATGTCTAATAAGCGCTCACTTAGGTCAGGTTGGGATAGTGCTGGACGCCTCTGTGGCACTTTGCCAGGCTGATCAATTTGTGCAGGAGCAGAGGATGGCCCAGGAACAGCCTTCTCTGCCCCTGAACATTCTTCTTCTGGCTGAGTTTCCCAGAGACTGGAAGAGGTTTGGATTAGTGCTAAATCCTCTGTGTCTTCTGGAATATCAATGGGTGCTTCCCCCTCTGTTTGTTGATCTTGTTCTTCCTCCAAAACATCTTGCTCCTCCCAACTAGATTCTGTCCTGTTTTTTATAGTAAAAATTTTAAAAATTAACTCGGCATATTGATGATTACCAGATTGTGCGTTACATAGATGATGTAAATGAAAACTTACTTCCTCATCTCCACTATGGGTTGTAGAAAATCCAAGTCCCTGGCATACATATAGGGTACCCTAGACGCTGCCCCTGAGCCACTCCGTTTTTCTCTGAGGTGCCTCATGTATTTTCGGTAAGCATCACGTATGCTACGCCATCTTGTCTGTAAGTAGCGCACTGAAAAATAAAGGACAACATAATGATTTGTTTTATTTTTTGTCATTTTAGGTACTTAGCAACAGGAAATTCCTTTGGAAGTTTGCACTATGAATTCAAGGTTGGAAAATCAACGATTAGTGGCATTGTTCATGCTACCTGCCTAGTCATATGGGAAGAACTGATGGACATTGTTATGAAGAAGCCCAAACCAGAAGAATGGCTGATGATAGCGGACCTATTCTGGGAGAGATGCAACTTCCCCAACTGTCTAGGAGCCATTGATGGCAAACATGTACGCATCCTTTATAATTTTTTAATTATAAAAAATATTTTTCGTTGGTATTAATGGCAGTGGCAGACGCAAATTATAAATTTATTTATGTTGATGTAGGTTCTTATGGCAGCAGCTCAGATTCTAGTGTATTCTCATATTCCTCATTTGGCCGCATGCTGCGTGACAATACTCTAGACTTGCCCAATAATTCTGCCCTGCCAGGGACTACAGAGCCTCTCCTCCCACATGTATTTGTGGGAGATGAAGCTTTCGCATTGTCCCAGAACATGCTCAGGCCTTATTCAAGTCGCTCTCTGACAACTGAAAAAAGAGTGTTCAATTATAGGCTGACTAGGGCACGCAGAGTAGTAGAATGTACATTTGGAATTCTTTGCAATAAGTGGAGATTCCTGCATACCTCTATTAACCTCAGTATAGATCATGCGATCAGTGCAATTAAAGCTGCCTGTGCCCTGCACAACTATGTGCGTGAAAGAGATGGGTTTCTTTTTGAAGATTCCCTGACCCTTAACATGGAGGCAGCACATTGCAATATTCCTAGGGGCAGCACTACTGGTACACTTATTAGAGAAGAATTTAAGAATTTTTTTTTTTTGTCACCAGCTGGGGAGGTGCCTTGGCAGATGAATTGTATTGACTAAAAATACATATGTATTTTTTTGCTGGATGTAAATGCATGATAATATAACGCTAAGTGTGCTGTATGAAAAATGTTGTATTTAATTTTGGCTATGAAAAATAAAACTTTTTTACCTTACTGGTGTATGTCATATTACTAACCTTAGAAATTATAAGAATATGCATTTATTTAGGGACTCAACCATCCCTAGATAAACCTGTTATGTGCAGAATGTTTACAGCATGTGGCCTGGTACAGATTTGGGGGAGACCACATGCTGTTTGTTCAAATCTAAAAAATTACATTAATGTACACCATCTAAAAAAATACAGAACAGCATATACAGGTAGTAAAAGGTAATACAAAAACTTACATTTGTCAGCCTGAACTTGGGAAGAGCACCTGTTCCGTCCCGCAACGCACCAAAGACGGTTGCGTCTTTTCGTCAATTCGCATTGCGCATGCACCGGACATGTGTGAAGGTGCCCCATTGGTTTTCAAATGTCCTGCGAATTCGCAGTATTTTGCCCCGCTGCGAATTCGCTATAGTGTGAACCCAGGCTGAAAGTCATTGATAAAAAAAAAAAAAGCGTGGGGGTTCCCCCAAATTCAATTACCAGGCCCTTCAGGTCTGCTATGGGTATTAAGGGGAACTCCGCATCAAAAAAAAAAAAAATGACGTGGGGTCCCCCTCAAAATCCATACATGTGGCCTGGTATGGTTCAGGAGGGGGGGGGGCGCTCTCGTCCCCCCTCTTTTCCTGCGGCCTGCCAGGTTGCGTGCTCAGATAAGGGTCTGGTATGGATTTTGAGGGGGACCCCACGCCATTGTTTTTTTGCCGTGGGGTTCCCCTTAAAATCCATCCCAGACCTGAAGGGTCTTGTATGGATATTTAGGGGGAACCCCACGTCATTTTTTTTTTTTTATTTGGCGCTGGGTTCCCCTTAATATCCATAGCAGACCTGAAGGGCCTGGTAATTGAATTTGGGGGAACCCCCACGCTTTTTCTTTTATCAATGACTTTCAATGAATGACTGTTCTCTGTATTACGGGAGAATTCATTATAGCCGCGAGTGATTTTAAATAGCTTGTTTTCCTGCAAAAATTACACTTTGTGCAGGGACAGTTCTAAGCACGGGAAACATGTGCCCTTTTTGCATACTATAGACACCCCCCCAGGTACGAAATTTAAAGGAATATTACACTTTTATTGTTTCACTTTAAGCATTATTAAAATCACTGCTCCCGAAAAAATGGCAGTTTTTAAAAGTTTCTTTTGCATTGATACATGTCCCCTGGGGCAGAACTCGGGTCCCCAAACACTTTTTATGACAATAACTTTTTAAAAATCAATGACTTTCAATGACTGTTCTCTGTATTATGGGGACGGGAGCTGACAATTCATTATAACCGTTCGGGTCCCCATTGACTTCAATGGGGTTCGAGGTTCTGGGTCAAGTTCGGGTCAAGAACCCAAACATTTTTCCGAAGTTCGGCCGAACCTGCCGAACCCGAACATTCAGGTGTCCCCTCAACTCTACTCCTGACATTTGGCCCGTTGGTACTAGGCATTAGTGTATTTTATGTGTGGCCCAAGACAATTTCTCTTCTTTCAATGTGGCCCAAGAAGGTCAAAAAGTTGGACACCCTTAATCTAAATGGAAGAAAATGCTGCTGATAGGGTAGTGCAGTAGTTGATGGATAGCAATGTGTTAAATTGTGAGCAGCACAGATTGTTACATTGCATTGCAAACATTGTACAAATTGTGCCTTACTTAGTGTATTACCTTGCTGAAAAATAAACCAGTGACTTGATGTTCATGGCTTAGTTACCTGTGTCATGCACTATAGAGAGGCAAATTGATGATGCAAGGGATTCCTGCTGAAAGGTATAAATACTCACAAGGGTTGATATACTAAACCCTTCTGTAATTCCACATGCCTTTGACTCACAAAATGTGATGAACTATTATTTGTGTTGTAATGTGATATATAAGAAGCTACTGTGGTACCATATAATGTGCTGTTTTGGCTTGATACAATTAACTAAGGCTGCATTGAATAATTGTGTTATGGCACTTTTCTAATGACACAACAGAAGAAGAAAATTCTTTTACTGTTGAGTGTATCAGCAGCAGCAAGAACATGCTTCAGTTCCCAAGCCTGTCAAATGGTGGGAACAGGATAATTTATCCTTGTCAAGCCCCTGACAATAAATTGGATAGCCTGTTCATCTTCACGATCTCAGCATGATGAGCTGGCACTTTACACCAGGGTGCCACTCATTCCTATGACTCTATCTTTTTCAAGCAGTCTTCCTCTCAAGTTTATCTTCATCTCAAGTTTTCCTAGTCTCTAAAGGCAGTGTTTATGTTGAAAGGAAAAATAGTTGTGTTCATGGAGACATGAGATCTCCAAATATAACCAAGGAGAAAGAGAAATTAGGGAAATATTAAATTTGCTGATGTATCAGCAGAGGGATATGGTGAGGAGGTGGACACTGAAAGCGAAAAAGCTTTTATTGACCATGGTAATGGTGGGGTGGCCATGATCCTCTTGTCAAATTAAGGGGTGAAAAAAGAACACACAATGCCACAGCAATTTGTATTCTAATAATCTGTTAGACACTGGGTGAAGTAATGATGCAATGATGAACAGGGCATAGATAACAGTTCATGATAACCAGGAGGTGCCCTCAGAGCAAAAGGGTGGAACTGATGAAAATGAAAGCAAGAACAATCTGATAACATTAAATGATCCAGAGCAGCTTTTAAAATTGGCCACCTCCTGTAATGATAATGATTTATTTGTAACTCACTGTCAGTGGCCATTGGCCAGACTCAGATAGCCTCCAAGTGGCCAATTTTTCTGTAAATTGTTAGACAACTTGTCACTCACACTCTCTTGTGGGAAGGACAATGGTCCATGACAGTCATCCTATCCTGGTCCAGTTCATCATCACTCTGAATTCCATTCACAACTTAATATCAGCTGTTGTTGTCTAAAGTCATCTTCTAGCAAATAATTTTATGCAACTGCTGAAGCACAGCAGAGTCTTCTTAGAACAGAATGTATTTAGAGGTCTCATTCCATCACAAAATCCAAAAATAAGGGAATTATTCCTCAGTTTTGGGTACTGGGTGGAGACATGCAAATCATATCTTTATACCCCCCCCCCCCCGGCTTACTGTATATCTAGAACCACTACAGCCTAATATTATAGAGGCACATCCTCAAATCTACATACAGCTGCTACAGGCTACATGTCATAATCAGTGCAGTGTATGGAAACCATGACTTCAATGGAATAAGATTTAAGAAAAAGCAAAAAATTATAATAAACCCAACAGCTTATGGAGGGATGGACCAATAGGAACCAGAAATCCTCCAATTAACTAGCCAGAAGCACAGTAGAGGCTTTTTAGAATAGAAAGCATTTTCTTGTCTCTTTTTTTCTCATGACCCAAAATATGGGGATAAGTCCTCATTGCTAAAGCAATGATAAAGAAGCAGGCATGGGAGGTGAAAAAAATACAAGTTGGAACAGCTCATCATACACAATCAGCCTCACACCTACCAGTAGTAGAGGAACACTCCTTATCATACTCCAGCTCCCCCTACAAGTGGCATACATCATTGAGTGTCTGAGTAAAAATGAAAAAAAGCAAGCATCTGCTCTTCCAGCAAATAAGATTACATTCACACTGAGAATGCACCCTCTTCAAAATTACCTGAGAGAACCCCAGTGAGGGGTACCATGATTAGCTGCGAGTAGGCAGCCCCATTGAAAGCAATGGTAGGCTGCTGGATCTCACAGCTAATCACACCCACTCGCATGTATTCGCTCAAGTAGTGATCACATGCACGTGATCAGTCACCTGCATCTAATCTCAGCATGAGTGATTACATGCTAGTGGGCACAACAAGTGTGAATGCACCCTAAAAGCTGATGTGGCCACGGTGGTGCTGCTTCAGCCATTGTTGTACCAATTAGTTGATTCAAGCTGGCTTGAAAACTTATGGTCCACATTTCCCACCCCCAGCGTCAATAAACCCAAATATGTAGTGTCCTTCTCCCTACCATGTGATGCATTGTCATGTTGTGATGTATCTTGTGAGCCTAGGAGAAAGAACCCACCAATAAGAAGAACAGAATTCTCTAAAACAGATCCAGCTAAAGGTCTTGGACATTGGTAGGCAAATCCGGACCCACTTTATCAGATCTTACCTACATGAAGATCTTATTGCCCTGTCATTTCAAAGACAAAGGAAGATAAAGGCACATTCCTTATATACGTAGTTCATCATCATCCTTGTGTAACATAATTCTATTTGAAGGTGCTTGACCACCTTTACAAGGTGCAGAAAAGATGGTTTTGCTAATCAGATGATCAGGAAAAAACATTTAGCGCCTAATATGCCCCTCTCCAAAAAAAAAAAAAAAGAGAGATAAGTGGTAGGAAATTGTAGATATGTATCTCATCTTCTGTTGAAAAAAAAAAGAGAGATAAGTGGTAGGACACTATCTCATCATCTCACTTGAATAAAATAACTGGGATCACCAGGACCCTATGTCTGTTCATTTGTCTGCTACACCATGGGGGTTATTTACGAAAGGCAAATCCACTTTGCACTGCAAGTGCACTTGGAAGTGCAGTACCCCTAAATCTAAGCAGTAGATCTGAAATGAGTGGAAGCTCTGCTGATTTTATCATCCAATCATGTGCAAGCTAAAATGCTGTTTTTTATTTTCCTTGCATGTCCCCCTCGGATCTACAGCGAGTTTACTTCCAAGTGCACTTTCAGTGCAAAGTGGATTTTCTTTTAGTAAATAACCCTCCATGTTCCATATTCAAATGAGCAGATATTTGACTACATGGTACATTTTTGTCTTTTAGGGTTGAGGAAAACCATACTGTCCTGATGCATCTAAGCAGATCCTCCTAATTTATGTTATGTTATAGTTAAAGCAAGTATTATTTAGATTGATGCTATTAGATAAAACAAATGATATGAGGAATAAATAACTTTAAACTATTTTTTTAATCTGGTCCTGTTACTTGCAATCAGAGCTGTCCTGGATCAAGCAAGGATGCAGTGGCCATCATCAGGCACAAAACTTGGTACAACACAGAAAAACTTAAGGGTGTGCTGTGACACTTGGAAATATTCTGATAGTATTATCCTCTGGATACAGTAAACCCCCCTCCATCGCTGGGGTTAGGTTCCGGACCCCCCCGCGAAAAGTGAAAAACCGCGAAATAGAAAGACCCTATTTAAATACACCCTAGGCATGTTTTGTTAATTTTTTAAATAGCATTTAAAGGTCTTTAAACACACTTTTATGCAATAGAAACACATTAAAGATAGAGAGAGAGATCAAGAGGATTTTTAAAACACAAAAATATTGTCTTAACTGTACAGTACAGTAAAAAATAGAGTAGATAACTGCGAAAATGGCAAAATATTACCACAATATCAGTATAACAGGTCCTAATTAAAATACCGCGATATACCGGGACCGCAATAACTGAACCGCAATATAGCGGGGGTTTACTGTAATTCCAGACTTAGTGCAGCATGGGGATTGTTATCCTATCTGGGTTCTCACACTAGAAGGTGATGCGACAATTCTGCTGTGATTGTTATAAGGTTATTAATGTTTATTGTTTTAAAGCGGAATCCGCACACACAAATTCTTATTTTTTTATTTTCTAACAGTTTAAAATTTCTATCTTTCTAATGTCATGCACACTTTTATGGGTCCTTTCCGGTCTCCATGTACGATTTTCTATCAAATCGTAACTTATAATAATAATGTACAGTAGTTTTTATCTTGCTTGTGGGCATTTGAAGCCCACAAGCAATAACTTCCTTGTTCCAGTAATGTGTATGTACCAGCATGCCTTGTTGGTTCCCTCGCATGCTCAGTGGCAACTGCGCCGAGCCACGTAAACATCTCTATTGCCATCACAACGGGTGGCGTCTTAGGAAGTTCCCGCCCCCGTTGTGATGTGAAGCTCTCTCAGAATGTGGAGAGTGATAAATCCCACGAGATTTTGCGGTGGCTCTCCGCACTGACTCCTGGGATATATGACACGAGATCCCAGGAGACAGAAAATGATGCGGATACCCGCAAAATCCTCGCCCACAGCCGCAGCCAGATAACAAAGTGAATATACACAGGTCCACCGATCTTAAGATACGCATAACAAAAAAAATGTCCATTGAGCACTCTGGGCTACATTTGGAAACAAGTGAGCTTAACTAGAAAAATTGTGTGCAGATCCGCTTTACCTGTCTTTATTATCATTGCATGGTAAGCTGTATTTCATTTGTTTGACAGCCGTACAAATGTCATACAAGCAGCTCTCTCTGTCTATTTACTGAGTAACAATTGTATTGCCAAGTTGATACTAGACACTAGAAGAAATACATGCTCAAAAAAGATGAGATGTACAGTATGGTCAGGTTAACTGATTTGAATTTTAATCCAATTTGTACAATGTACATTTTATGATATAACTATGAAGACACATTTAAAAAGGGAACACTCTATATATAGTATTGTTGATCCTGCAACAAGTTTAATAGGGTACATTTTCCATTCTTATACTCATTATAAATCTATCATTTCATTTACAATGTGTCACGAGATGTGCAATATATTTCCAGTTCTGTTTAACAATAAGTGTTGCAGCAACAATGCAACATCGACAGATAATTCAAACCAGACTCGTCTTGACAGAATCCAAAAAGATTTATTTAAATTGTTGTGTTGAAAGCTTTAAAGAATGACAAACACATGACAATAAACACATTTCATGTGTTCTCTGCTTAAAATAGCTGCATGAAAAGCAGTACATATAAACCATATAAGAGCAAAACTTTAAACTGTATATATACACCCACGTATATAATATAATATATATCACCCCATAAAGGCTAACTTTACCTTGTAACATGTCACACCAAAATGTAAGGTGTAATGCCGCGTACACACGATCGGACTTTCCGGCAGACTTATATATATATATATATATATATATATATATATATATATATATATATATATATATATATATATATATATATATTTACACGTTGTAGACAAGCTTATCTCCTTGTGATGTAATGGCCAATGTCTTCTCCTTACTTTCCTGGCTGTACTTGTTTCTGCAATATTTCTCAAAGGACTTGTTTAGACGTGTGGTTGGGAGGCATTATAAAGTGCAGTTGAGCCGCTTTTTTAGTGCCCCTCAACGGCTTCCTCACCCTTCCCCCTTAAGCTGCAAAGGTAGCAGGCATGGGTGTTTACATGCCACCATAGTGGTGCTTTGCTTCATGCCCTCGGCACAAATTATAGCTCCTGTTGCATTCAGTGGGTGGTACCACCACTGAACATGACCCATTTAAAGGGATGGGGGTGTGCTGAAAATGTGCAATGCATGCAGGTTTGGTACATTAATATAGCATTTATGGGGTTAAAGAGGCAGTGAGGTGGTGTCATATTGCTATTAGGAGGCACAGCAGCTTAGACAGTTTAAACGCAAGTCTAAATTTAGCCCAAGCAATCCCAGACTTGCACTTCCAGAATACACTCCACACAGAGAATACAGGGAATGCATGCATCAAACAGTACTTATTCCTTTATTTAATTTTGTTGTGATTTACAGATAGTCTTTTTATAAATATGTGCATAATCTAAACTCCAAATTAATAATGGCAGAATTGGTAAATCTCCCTGGTTAATGGGTTTTAGGAAATTCAATAAACAAATTACTACATCTATAGCATATCAACAAATCCAGTTCAGAGGCCAAATAGATAAAATTCTAGAATAAAAATAAGACATTTCTTTGCATGTATGCTTAATAGTTATTTATATAATTTGGATCATTAAGTCATCTGTTTACTATTTATATTGTGTCATAAGCCCAAGAGTATTTTCCATATTAGTTTAATTTCTTTTCAGTGACAAGCTGTTTAAATAATGAAAAAAATGTATTACTTGTGGTTTATCTGGCAAACAGGAAAAATACTCAATGAGGTTAATTTACTAAAGGCAAATACACTGCTTACTTTGCAAGTGGATTTTTTGCTTTACAAAAAGTTTACATTTAGTAGCTTAGGAGTGAGAAGTGCAAGTGCAAGTGACTAGCCTGTTTGCCCTTAGGAGATCAACCCCAATGTGTTAGCTATGCATTCCTTAATCAGCCAATTGAAACTGAGTAAAATTCAGAACACCCTAGACCAGTGATGGCAAACCTTGGCACCCCCAGATGTTTTGGAACTGCATTTCCCATGATGCTCAACTACACTGCAGAGTGCATGAACAACACGGTCAATGTAGTTTCAGAACATCTGGGGTGCCAAGGTTCGCCATCACTGGTCTATTTGTGTTCACCTATTAAAGATGATTTGCAGCCTATAATATATATATATATATATAGAGAGAGAGATAGATAGATAGATATATATATATATACAGAGGTATCCCCCTGAGGAAGCCACGTAACCCTGTGGCGTAACACGTAGGGAAGGGGCCAATCTGTCACCATGCTGAGGCGTGCATTGTGAGCATACTGCGGTAATACTGTCTGATTGTCTTATAACTGCACTGTGAAGACTGAAGTCCTTTTAAGGTTTGGTGCACTCTTAGCACCAGGATAATGTGAGTGTTTTTATACATAGTGTTTAATAAACCGGTTGTTTTAAAAGCTAAAGCAGCTTTCTCTCTTTATGATTTAGGCCTATGGAGATCAGTGTAAGAGAGGGAGGGTTCTAATCTCAAAATTACCAGCAAAAGAGTGAAACAGCATAAAACCAATCCAGGTGAGGACACATCAGATGAGGGGATTATCACTAATGTATGTGGATGATTGAAGCACATAATGGCGAACACTAATTAGGCAAGCAGTCATTTGGATATGTAAACACAAGCTTGTTTTTTATGAAAAAATGAGCATATGCAAGCAAATTCAAACCAAAGGACACTTTATGGACTGATGCATTGTTTGTTTTGTTGTGTTAGGCTACATGCCCATGGACGTTTTAAAAAATGGGTTGTAAAGTCAGTACAGACGCCAGGAAAAAAGCGCCACTAAAAATGTGATTTTATTCGTGTTTTGCATTGAATTCAATGCACGTTACTTCACGCTGGCTTTCAGTCGCGTTTCTCTGTCTCTATTCAAAATCAATAGATCCCTATGGGAGCCCACTGATTTGAATAGAGGATCCGACTTGCGGTGCGACTTGTGTGCTGAGAATCTTGAGGGGGGAACCCAGCGCAAATTTTAAAAACATTTGCACGAGGTTCCCCCCAAGACGGATACCAAACCCTTCGGTCTGGTATGGATCTTAAGGGGAACCCCAACACCAAAAAAATGGTGTGGGGGTCCCCCCAAGATCCATACCAGACCCTTATCTGAGCACGCAGCCCAGCAGGTCAGGAAAAGGGGGGCAAGCGAGCCCCCCCTCTTGGACCATTCCAAGCCACATGCTCTCAACATGGGTGGGTTGGTGCTTTGGGGCAGGGGGGGCCCTGCGCCCCCACCCCAAAGCACCTTGTCCCCATGTGGATAAGGACAAGGACCTCTTTCCGACAACCCTGGCCGTTGGTTGTCGGGGTCTGTGGGCGGGGGGCTTATCGGAATATGGGAGCCCCCTTTAATAAGGGGACCCCCAGATCCCGGCCCCCCACCCTATGTGAATGAGTATGGGGTATATCAAAGAAAAAAAAATTAAACATTTTGTTTGTCAGTTAGCAGCAATTTTAATAATGCTTAAAGCGGAACTTAACTGTATCTGAGCACCACAAACTGAAGATGCTATTTAATTCATTTTTAATACTCAAAGAAAACTCACCACTCCATCCATATCTCCATGCTGTATTTTTCTGAGAAAAAACACCCCCTAGAATTTCTGACTGTGGCCATCTTGAGTAAGGGCAGATGATTCATGTAGCCTTTACTTCCTGGAATCCATCTGCACTTAGCTCAGGCTGAAAGGTAGGAGGGTGTGCTTAGCTGAGAAAGACCCTCCTCTCCTCTTTCAGATGAAAGAAGAAAAGTTCCCATTAGGATTCCTGGGATGCATGTCATTGATTTGGCCTAGGCCAGAAACCAGAAAGCAACTGAAGACATTTAAAAAAAAAGTTTAAAACTAGTATATTAAATATAATAAACCTTTCTATCTATCTACTAGGGCAGCACAGTGGGGCAGCACAGTGGTGTGGTGGTTAGCACTCTCACCTAGCAGTAAGAAGGGTCGCTGGTTCGAATCCCAACCACGACACTTCCTGCCTGGAGTTTGCATGTTCTCCCTGTGCCTGCGTGGGTTTCCTCCGGGTACTCCGGTTTCCTCCCACAATCCAAAGACATGCAGGTAGGTTAATTGGCTTCTGTCCAAAAATTGGCCCTAGTATATGAATGGGGACCTTGGATTGTGGGCTCCTTGAGGGTAGGGACCGATGTGAGTGTGCAATATACAGGGATAGGGACAATTGTAGACACTCACTCAGGTTGAACTGGATGGACTGATGTCTTTATTCAACCTTACTAACTATGAAACTATGAAACTACTAATGCTAGCAGCATAAGGATTAAAAATAGTTATTGTTGATTGAGAGACTTTAGTTAAAGCGCTTTAAAGGGCAACATTAAAAATGCAAAATACCTTTAAATAACATGCATTGGGATACCCCTAAAATAATTGTAAAGCTTAGTTTTATTTATTTTTTAAATAACAAACATGTTATACTTATCTCCTCTGTGCAAGGGTTCTGCACAGAGTGGCCCCGATCCTCCTTTTCTGCCCCCCCCCATGGCGCTCCTGGCTCCTCTTCTTCTTAAGCGCCCCCGTGGAGAGCTGCTTTCCATGTGGACACTCGTGCGGGTGCTCCCAAGTCCTTCTGCTGCATCCATTGACACAGACAGCAGGACTCAGCCCCTCCCGTATCACTGGATTTGATTGACAGCAGCGGGAGCCAATGGCTCCTGCTGCTATCAATCTATCCAATGAGGACCCGGGACATCGGCTGGAGCTGCTGTGCTCATCCCCGTCGCTGGAACGATCGGGCTCAGGTAAGAAAAAGAGGGGGGGTTTACAACCCCTTTAACCTGCCTGTTAAGTGACACATTTATACAACCTTGTACAGCAAAACTGACCTTTACAAAGAGAAAAACACTGGTTAAATTGCCAACAAATGATAGTTCATGCATGCTTCCTTCTGTTTGTAAACAAATGGACAGGGATTCTCTTCATCTGTACCAGACCCTTATCCTAGATAGGTGCCTACCAAAAACAGCATGTTCCCCCTCTAAAATTCCATCCCAGACCCTTATCTGAGTGTGTAGCCTGACAGGCCAAGAAAGGGAAGGTGGACCATACAAGGCCACATGTCTTCCACAGAGAACCTTGTCAGGTGGGATCTCTTGCAAAGCACTTTGTCCCCATGTTGATGAAGACAGGGGCCTTTTCCCCACAACCCTGGTTGTGGAGGTCTATGGGTTGGAACTTTTCACAATCTGGAAGCTCCCCTTAGACAATAAGGGTGCCCCCAGATACCACCCCTGCCCCCCACCCATTCACGCAAAAAAAAGTAAATAGTAAATAAAGTATTTTATTCCTTTATACAAAAAATGGCCCACAATATAAATCCATTGTTAATCATGCTGGTCAGCGATGCAGATCCACGTCAAGCACTATGAAAAACACCCATTAAAAGAAAAGCAATAGGTGTTTGGACTGAACTTTGAGCCCACACCTATTGCTTACATGAGATTGGAAGACTGATGTGAACTCAAACACATATACTTTAATGAAGCTACAACATTTAGCAACGCCCATGGTTGATGATTAAAAGGGGCGCATCTAAGTATGCAAGCATCTGGGGTAAAGATGTCCACATAGACCATCCCCCGCACCGCCAGCTCTCACCGCTGTCAGTCTGCAATCGTGCCTAGGAAGACTACCCTGCAGTAGGGCGATCTGAAAGTGAGGCTTGAGGTGCTTGTGAAATGCAACGTGGAAGCAACGATGTCAATGGCAGTGTGGAGGATGGTCTATGTGGACAGCTTTACCCCAGATGCCTGCATACTTAGTAGACATGTGCACACTGAAATATTTAATTTCAGAATTTAGTTTTCATCCGAAAAATTTATTTATTTAGTTACTCCCGAAATTCGTTTTTATTTATTTTGTTTTGTTAAAAAATGCATTCGTCTGAAAATCCGAAATAATTAAGGTTGAATCTTTCATTGAAGGCTTATGGTGTCTGTCGAATGTTCTAAGAAGATTCGACGGAGCAGCTAAACTGTACGACGCCGCAATCGTACATTTCCGGTCAAATGTTCCGCCTACAAGCTATAGTAGAATTCTAATGTTGTATGACACTAGTAATAATTATATTTATAAATTATTATTACTAGTCAACCAACATTAGAATTCTTCTATAGCCTATGGGCAGAGCATTTGACCATAAATGTCCGCTCGCGCCAACTGCTTTGTCAAATCTTTTCTCTCTATGTCGAATAATCTTGGACTAATAGCGTTAGGTTAGGCACATTCGACCTTTTTCGCTATTGTCTCTATAATGTTGAATCTTTTCTCTATGTCGAATCTTTGCTCTCTATGTAGAATAATCTTGGACTAATAGAGCTAAGGTTAGGCACATTCGACCACAGGTTCGATGGACACAGATCACTATTGTCACCGTCATGTCGAATCTAATATCTATATCGAACTGTTGTCACAACAAAAACGAAAATAAAGCATTTGTTTATGACTGATCTTTTGGTTTTCGGATTCTGCACGTTCGTTATCGTTTGTTAAAAAGATAACGAAAATACCCGAAAATGCATTCGGACGAAGACGAATGCACATGTCTAATACTTAGATGTGCCTGATTAATCATCAACCATGTGAGTTTCTAAATGTTGTACCTTCATTAAATGTAACCATATTGCTACACTTAGAGGCCTCTCTTCTCTTTTATACTCAGTTGTGACAATGACGCTACTTGTATATCAAGACATTGCTTGTATATCAAGTCAAAATTTATTAAAAAATTTAGCTTGTCTTGCAAAACACTCTCAAACCAAGTTACTCTTAAACCAAGGTTTTACTGTAAATTATTTTATAAACCTTCTAATGCGTAAAACCGTCTCTACGTAAGAGTTTTAACTATGTACTTCTTTAGTAAGGATTACTCTTTAACCTATTTTCTAGTTTTTGAAACTTTGCCATAACACCAGTGAGAAGATGTTGCTGTTTAGCAAGTACAATTAGCCAATTCAGCCATATGAGAACCATTAGGCATTTAAATCCTGTGAAACATTAATACTGGTAAGTGCATTGGGGAAATGTTTCTGTAAATTCATTATCAGTGAAGGGGAACAAACAGACCCTAATCATATTTCATACTCTAGGTACTATTACATGTCTTCTCCTTGTAACTCTCCCTGACACAACTTTAATTTTCTCCACCAGCCATTAAACGGTATTTGAGTTAATCGCCATAGCCAGATGCATTATTAGTTGACAATTAACCATGTGATAAAAGGAAATGTAGGTGGAAGGGAATAGGAAATATGAGGTCTAATTTATTTTTTAAGATTAACTTTGGGGTTAAAATTAAAGTCAATCTATTGAGCCAAAGTTGGCATTTGTCCTATTAAAATACCTTAGTAATGAATCCAAGATGTGAGATATACATCAAGTATGTTGTAATTGAATGGGAAGAAAGCTCTCTGCTTCTTTTTGGCCTGATATAAAGTTCTTTGTCTATCAAAAATGTTTATTGCTCTTAGAAATCACTTACAAAGGAAAGTTAAATACAATTATTTACAAGGGGAGGGCTGTTAATGGGAAAGGAATTTTAACTAAATATCTATCACCAGATTTTTTTATTTAAGGCATTTCTGGAACAAAATAGAGACTCTGGTTTTAGGTCATTATGGTTAGAAAAGTATTTGGATATTAGCACAGGTATACTTGGATACTACACACGAAAAGATACAAAGGTGGTAAAAAAAGTCCCTCATGCTTGAAGAACCAAGATCACTTGAAACTCTACCAAAGGTCCACTAGAGAATTCTAACCTCAGACCCCCCACCCCTGAACTTCCCTTCTTGGTATTTCCAATCCATAATCAAAATTGATCCTAACCTTACTTACCCATACTTTGAGTCCAGGTGATAATGGCCAACAGGACAAATAGAGAGGATACATTTTCCCAGGACACAGACAGCAATTAAAACTTTAGGGGGGTTCCTATTCTTTTCCATTTTATCTAAACTAAAGAAAAAGTTTTGATACACTTTATCTAATTACATCCCACAGAGCACCTGTAAAAAAAATCCTGCCAGTTTAAGAAAGCTGACCATTGCACTTTATTATAAAGAAGAAGTAACAAATTTGGATCAACAGACAGTTTCGGTCTTTGGTGCTATGCAACAGTGTTGTTTTGTCAGCCTTTAATAATAAACACAGAAAAACAGTCTTTAGAAGATTTGGGCGAACAGTTCGAGCTGAGCAAAGGTTCAGCTCGAACATCGCCTGTTGGACCATTTGGCAAACACCCGAGTTTGATGGACACTCTGCGGGATGTTCGCCCGCCGAACACCCCATGATGCACTGCACACTGCACAATGCATTCTAAGACCTGATTGGGCTTAGAAAGCTTTGCCCAATCAGGGCACAGTGAATAGGTGGTTGTTAAGGAGCGGGCCTGGAAGCCGGCCGTTGCGTCCTTAACAACGAATCTAAAAAAACACATCTAAAAAAGCTGGACCATGAGGAGACCAGTTGCTGGAGTTTTGGGAGAGGAATGTTGTCCCATTCTTGCCTGATATAGGATTCTACCCACTTAACAGCAGGGGCGCATATTATTATTATTATTATTATTATCATTAATAATAACACCATTATTATCCATTTATGGTCCTATTTAAAGTGGGCCTCTCAGCAACTTTACAGTTATCTTTATTTTATTATTATTTCCTGACATATTGCATACAGAAAAAAAGCTCTACCTACCTATCTGGCGATCCGTGGCCTTACCTTCCGATGACGAGGTGGTGCTGGATCGGAGGTAGGGCTTCTCAAAGCGTCTGTTGCTGCCCCCCACAGCCATTGCTTCTCCTCCCAGCCAAACAGGAAGTGGGTCCTGAGACTCGATTGGCCAGGAGTCATCAGACTCCTTGGCCAATCAAATCTCAGGACCCGCTTTTTGATTGGCCGGGAGAAGAAGCAGGAAGACATTAGTGAAGACATTAGCGAATATTAATTTGCTAATGTCCCACAACTGGGTGGGCTCAGGGCCCCATATGAAGCGGCCGCCACTGGTGAGAGGTATCAACAGAGTTCAATAAAAACTATAATTATTATTTAAAATTAAGACAATAATAATAATATAATTATTGTACATACTTATTGTACAAATGACTGACAAAGCCTTCATCTTCCTAAATACACAACTGACTGAAAAGAGACACATGCTAATTTGAGAGTAATCTGTTTTGTACAAGTTTGTATGTATGCAGCTTGTTTTTATGGTCAGACACGAGATTGGACAGCATCCAGACGTTTTGGATATGAGAGATCATTGTTTTTTATCTTAGTAATTACCCTATGTTTTTCTTGTACCCCGTCCTAGCCTTCATGGTTGCGGTGCACATTTACTCCCACTTTGCAACATGCAGTTGACCAAATCCATTTCACAGCTCCGCTGGGTTGAAGTATAATCTTCCCACGATCAGATGGGATAACCACTCCCTGCTGCTAGGTTTGTGTAATTATATCCATAGCAGGTTTTTAGCTTTGACAGAATCGTACATTATTATAATACATGATTATTTCGGCTCTTCCCTGTAAATTTGTTTTTAATAACAATTTCTATGAAAATATTGCAGTATACATTTTTGAAAAACAGTTTGAAATCAAGAAATTGTTAAATTAAATGAGAAGAGTGCATTGTACACTGCTGCTTAAGGTCTTTTTGAAAAAAAGTTGACGTGATTGTACTTTGTTGTTTGCAGTAACAGACACATTTTCAGTGCAATCTTTCTAGATGTACTCCCTTCTTCAAGGTTAGATTACTTTTTGGCCCTTGAAGAGGGGGGTACACCCTGAAAGCGCATCCTGAAATTTTGTATGTTAGAGCAAATAAAAAAAAAAAAGGATCATGGACAGGACTCAATTGGTTTTGAAAAAATAGTTGAAATTTGAGCTTTTTTACACCCTTTCTGATATTTCCTGAATTATGGTTAAGACCTTGAACTGTTATTTAAGATAATGTTTACTTAAATTAGACATACAAAGACTAGTCACCATGTATAATAATATAGCATTATTGGTGAGGACGGTCCATACAATCTTTGGCCTACCAACGAATATTTTTGAAAGCAATCTAATTACTTCACAAGTCACATGTACAGATTTTGTAACATTCACAATTTTTTTTTAAATGTAAAAATACTTTCCACAATTAAATCCTTGGTTGTGGTAGCAATAATGACCAAAATATATTGATGTTTGCTCAGATAAATAAATTATATTAGGAATTCAGGATTGAAAAGACCTCCACCTTGTCCAATTAATGTGTATGTAAAGCCAAAACTTTTTTGGATTTGCATAGAGTAGACCCTTGTCAAGGCTTATTTTTTTTCTGCTTCCAATTGGGGAGATTTTACTTCACTGTCTGTCCTATAGAAACAGTTATAAGAACACGAGCAGTAGTAAAGACCTTAGTTTGACATTTTGAATCATATTTTGCTTCTAATACAAAATCTTGGTAGGAGACATTCATAGCTATTCATAGTTGCCATAATATATCATGAGCTTGGTTGCTATTATTAATATTTTCTGAAGTCAAGTTGGTGGATGAATTGTTACAACATATTCTTTTATTTGATTCAAACCTAGATTATCGTTTTGTTTCCAATTCTGAAAAGCCTGGCTATTGCCAGGCAATAAAAAAGGTACTAGAAAGTTAAACACAACAGCCAATGTCTACTGTGTAGCCCTATAATATTTCAAACACATTCTGTACAACTGGATTGTGCAAAATAAAGAATGTCTAGAAACCTCAAAGTCATAATGTACAGACAGTGTTTGCTCCATTATCCTAATTTATGAAGCCTGGGGAGAATCCAGTGTCAGCAATTTTACAATTATTATGCAATTATAGTTTTCAGTTTACCCAAAACTTTGTCGCCAATGCACAATTTAATGTAATATAACAGCTTTCTGCTTAAAAATATCTTTCAGCAGAACTGGCAAAAGATGTGACAATCTTATGTGTATATGTAATTTTATTTTAAAGGGACACTATCATGGACAATATCAAAACAGAAAAGTTGAATATGTACAGTTTGTAAAACAAAAATCATTTTAAGATCGTTATAAAAAGTATAATATAGCATAAAATGCCTTCTCAGCATTAATAAGAAAAGAGCACAATGGGTGGTAAGAGATCTAGTTCATTCTGAAGACTACAACACCTTGTTTTTCGCCATAATTCTGGTGATGGTAACTTGTGCTGTGTACCCAGTAGAAGGTTTGTTTTCACTTTTATGGAGATGAGGAAACAACTGCATAGTAATTACAAGGATTTTTGGGAAGTCTTTAACCATCGCTGGCTTTAACATGGTGCATCAAATTATCTTTTAGAGGATTTAAAGTAAAACTGTCACATTCTGAAAAAAATAACAAGGCCACCAAATAGCCTGTCCACTCTATAGTAGATCCTTTTCGTCCTAGCACTCTGTCCACAAGTCTAAGCATTTTTAAATACATGAAGTCACTCTCTCCCGTTTCTTCCATGTTGCAGTGATTAGCACCTGAGCATCTTTATATGGGGCAGGGGAAAGGTCGTAACCCTGTCTGTGCTCTAAATCAGTCCTACACTGAGCTTACATAGGACTTTTAAATTATGATTTCTGGACGCAGTAGGGCAAAATGAATGAATAAGTGACTTGTATAGCGCTACCTATGCAAACCAAAGCGCCTCAGGGCACTTTTTGCCGCTGGTGTCCATCTGTGGTATAGTGCGGTCATTTACCCCATAGGGTCCTGACGCGCTTACAAACACATACACATACATAGGGACAATTTTTTTTTTTACACAGGATCTAATTAACCTATCAGCATGTTTTTGGAGTGTGGGAGGAAACCAGAGGAAACCCACGCAGGCACAGGGAGAACATGCAAACTCCAGGCAGATGGTGTCATGGTCGGGATTTGAACCAGTGACCCTATGGCTGCTAGGTGAAAGTGCTAACCACTACACCACTGTGCTGCACAGAGAAATGTAAGATGGTATTAGTAGCAGAGAAGGTAGGCTATCAAGAAATCCAGTTACCTTGCCCTTTATGGGTAAAGCACAGATTCATTTTAAATTGCTCCAGTTTGTGATAGGTTTACCTTAAAGGGTGTTTCCACTTGTAGTGAAATTTGAGAGATCCCCGCTATATGTTTATTATGTGTTCCCATTCACACAGCATATCATAAAGCCCTATACAAATTATATAGAGCAAGACAGTGTTTATAACATAAGCCACCTCTAAAACTTATATTACAACATATATACAAATAGAATAAACAAATAAACCATAAGGGCTTGTTCACGCTTGACTAAATTTCTAACACTTTTCAAACACACCAATAGCATTATTATGGGCATTAGACTCGCGTCAATGAGCTTTAGAATAGGCGTTAGACTGGCGTTTTACAAGCCTTAAAAACGCTCCCCAAACACCCTATGTGCAGTTTTGAAGCGTTTGATGAGCGTTAAGGAGCGTTAAAACCACTCCAGAAATGGGATATTACAGGAAATAAACTCATTTTAAAGCTCCGCAGTCGCACCGCAACCGCACTGAAAATGCCTGCCAGCGTTACCATAGACTTGAATGGGAGGTATTGAAAGGCTTCAAATGCCTCCTGACTTCAATTTTGAAACAAAGTGATGCTAATGCTTCATGTGCTGTCCATTGTATCATTTGCACAGGCAAATAAGGGGCGTTTTTAACACCCCTCAAACACCTGCTTTTAATGCCAGTGTGAACTTAGCCTAAGGGCTGTGTATAATAAGTACACATATTTATTGTGCTCTGTGCACTTATTCCTAGTCATACATGCTCAAAATGAACATCGGTGCATTGTACCACTCCACCACACACTGCAAACACCAGATCTTATTAACCCCTTGTATAATACAAGAAAGTCAAAATGCACTTCTTTTAACTGGATTTTCCATAAACTGGATCACGCTGCTCTTAGCATCCATCATTGACCGGACCTTCTATCAAATATAGGGAATGCTTCACTGCCCCTTTAAGTCCTCTTGGGCCACCGCACAGTTTTCAGCAGGATCATTAGAAAGAGAAGAAAGGGAAGCCTCTCAGTTATTTTATTAAACCCCACACAGAAAAAGGTAAATATGGCACTCACTACAAATGCATAAAGGCCTTATGGAATAAAACCAGGAGCTGCCGCTGTACCCTTCAGCCTGCGTTCCAACCAAGCAGAAGGAATGTAACCAGAAGTACTTCTCTACGCGTTTCCTCTTGAGGACATTGAATATCTATGATGAAACGCATAGAGTGGGACATTGGGTTACGTTGGTTCTGTGGTGCTAACTCCTAAAGGGGCCACTAGAAAAATGTTTGGTCAAACTTACCTGTCCAGAGGCAGTCCCAGAAGCACACCAAAAAATTCAGCCTCTGTCTAGGGGGTCTTTTTACCTTTTAGTGCAGGTTCTAAGAACAATACAGGGAGGAGGGTTGAGGGTGCAGGATCCACAAAGGCAAACACAAAAATATTGGGGGACAGCATCTTGAAAAATTCTGGTTCCAGCAATATTGGGCTCTATAGCAGCAGCAAATATTGAATATTGCTGAATAAAGAGAGGGCAGACAGCAATTCTGAGACCCTATGAGAGCAGCCACAGTCCTGAGTAACAAGTTCTGGCTTCTTACCCTCAAGCACACTTAAGCACCTAAAGCTATGGGTAAAAGGTCCTATTCACAATGTCCAGGCAGCAGCTCCCATCCAGCTCCCCTGCAACATTCTTCAGTGAAGGTTTCCCTCTCCAGCCCAGCTTCTGCATCTTATAGGCCTAGTAGCAGTAGCTCGCTGAAACACACACAAGTCCCCCTCCAGGGGGAAATCTCCAGAGGAAGAGAGAGACTGATTAGATTCTCCTAAACCTTTATCTTCTCTCCAGTCACACCTTCTGTGTCAGCCTCTCGGGGATTGGCTGGGGTTATATAACTATTTCTAACCCAGAGGTTGATCCTCTCACACTTTTTCTGGAACATTTCTCCAGCAGCAAACACGGGCAACCAACCATCAGGCTTAGGGAACAACTGAACAGACCTTAACAATAAGTTGCAACTCAGCTGTATACAGAAGAACCTAATACTGAATTTAACCAGCCCAGGACAGGGGTGCTACACTACAATTGATAATGAAGATCTGCCTGCACAGTATAGACAGGGTTAATTATTATATTAATATTATACAGAATTTATATAGCACCCACAGTTTAAGCAACGACTAATTATGCCAAACACAGTTTCCCAGCCCACATAGAAACAAAGAGAACTAGGTAGGATTTTTTCTTTCTGGAATGATCCATAAAAAAGCATCTAAAAAAAGGTAAGCTGTAATTTTAAATATTTTTTTAAGCTCTGCTGTTTGAATGAGGACATAATATACAAAATTTAAAACAGGTGATATAATCCAAATTGGCTGTAAAAGTGGAAATGCACTTTAAGAAAGTTATATTAGTGTTTAGATTTCTACCATCATCTCAGGACAATGTCATTACATTTCATCATTCAATGAGAAAAAAGACAAAAGCAATAACATGACCAGAGCTGCATTTTGCATCCTGTGTCTAAACCATGTTCTTTCAAATAATATTTTGTTATTGACAAGCAAATTAAATATATCATCCTTTTCAAAAAAGCACTATATGAGACAGTCGTCCTATTTGCCATGGTCATACTGCTAATATTCTTCATGATCTTTCAATATTTTCTTGGACAAATGTGATCAAGCTGTGACTGCTCCATGCATTTTCTCTAACTGCTTTTTTATGAGATAATTGATTTAATGATATCTACACAGTAATGACACATGGGCTCCTCTAGCATAAGACCCCTGGCAGTGAAGAACAGCAAAATGTAATTATATACCACTAAGAAGCATTATTACGGTATTGATGTCGCCATAATAAGCCCAAGAAGATTGTTGAGCAATGACTGAATATTTAGCTCTATGACCATCAGATGGACAGTTATTATGCTGATGCATATTTGTAAAAAAAATCTATTTGTTTTCAGCATATTAATATAGTATTATATTATATTATTGTAGCGCCCACCACATTTAGGTGGGTGCTAAATAGATTTAGATAGGTAAGTGTTAGGTAAATTTAACCAGGGCCTTGCACTTTTAGGCCTGGTTGTTTGTTTTGGGAGAGGGGAGTAACAGAGTAAAGGGGGGTGTGGCCACCTACACTCTGACCCAGTAAGATCTCCCTTACCTTCCATTGTAAATGTTCTGGAAGGAAGGCAGACTTGGGACTGGGGTGCAGGCAGCTTGTATAGAGAGCTCTGGACCAATTGTTAATTTGTGTTGGCAGGGGCAGGACTCGCATATAATCTGGGGTCACATGCTTCCTGGGGAGATGGGAGGAGTCTGGAGCAGAGAAGCAGCAAAGATGTAGGAGCGACCAGGAGCAGGCTTGAAGGCCTGGGGGTTCAATGACCCCAGCGCTGGATAGCGAGAGTGGACTTGAAGGCCTGAGGGTTCAGAGACCTCAGCGCTGGATAGTCAGAGCAGCATCCATCATGTAATCTGGAGAAGAGGATCGGGCATCTCAGCCTGGGATGTATCCGACCATGCGGAGCGGGAAGTAGCTGAAAAGAGGACGGAGTAAACTGGGATCGACCTTCTGTGGCAATCATGGACTGTCGATGGGAGAGAGCAAAGGGAGTGCAACCCAGCATTGCTTATCCGTCAAGGACACTTTCTTGAACTGACGTCGGGAGGATTGCAGGAGTCAAGATAGGAAGGTGCGGCCTGGGGCTTCTAACATCCACAAACCACAATGTCTATTAGAGGGGCATTGGTCAGTTCACTACAGGAAAGGACATGGGACGGAAATAGGAACCAGATTGTTAGAGGCAACTCATATTCTCTAACCGATATGTAACATACTTCAAGCAAGTAAATAAAAAGTTTTTCTAAAGTTCGTGGACTTTCTGCTGATTGTGAATTCGTGCAGGGGTGGAAGAACGGAAGC
The DNA here is from genome assembly GCA_028564925.1 of Lithobates sylvaticus. Taxonomy (NCBI): domain Eukaryota; kingdom Metazoa; phylum Chordata; class Amphibia; order Anura; family Ranidae; genus Lithobates; species Lithobates sylvaticus. The sequence goes on from CM053028.1 coordinate 78,105,822, forward strand.
AGTTAGGAGAAAGGTATGAACACACCCAGCAGCTCCCAAGGGAGTAGTGCGCTACATTATCATAATAATAACAGCCTAACTATCTGATAATTACTCAGCTGTGTAGCTCTTGTGACTTATGGTGTACTCACACAGTTTTTACCAAACCCAGGACCAGTTCACTGTTATCCTCCAAGCGATACCTGGTTGCTAGGACATTGCTGAGACGCTCCTAGCTGTTACTGTTCACCTTCACCATCATAGGAGCAAGCTCTTAACTGCTGAGCTCAGAGCTACTGCATCAGGAGAGAGAAAGCCCATGTGAGGGGTTTGAATCAGAGAAAGCTCACTCCTGTGATGGTGGAGGTGAATAATGACAGCTAGTAGTATCTCAGCAACGTCCTGGCAATGAGGCCAGATGGGATGATGCCATTGGCTGGAGTTTTCGGGAGCAGTCAGACTTCAGGGGGTATGTAAGTGGCCTATACCTACAGCAAGTGTAATATTCAACTTTGGTCAAGGCTGCACAGTTTGTTTTTATCTATATGCACCCTTTACCTACATAGGCAGCTTTTTTGGTAAAACTGAACTATGCCTTTAGGTATATATCAATATCATAATGCAATTTTGTTCATGATTGTACTCCTTTAAGGTGACTAGAAAAACATACCGTATATACTCGAGTATAAGCCGAGATTTTCAGCCCTTTTTTTTGGGCTGAAAGTACCCCCCTTGTCTTATACTCGAGTTGCCGCCGTCTGCCTACCTGATCAGTGTGTCATGCAGACAGACGGCGGCCATTCCAGTGTTAAAAGCCGCGCCTCCTCATCTGTGATAGGCGGAACACTCAATTTCCCAGCAGTCAGTGTTCCGCCTATCACGGACATCCTCTCATCCTCGTCCGTGGTATGAGGCTGAGCGGATGTCCGTGATAGGCGGAACACTGACTGCTGGGAAATTGTGTGTTCCGCCTATCACAGACCAGGCTTTTATTACACGCTGATCGGTGCAAATGCGATGGGCACAGAGACTGCAGATGGGCACAGAGGCTGAAGATGGGCACAGAGGCTGAAGATGGGCACAGAGGCTACAGAAGGGCACAGAGGCTGCAGAAGGGCTCAGAGGCTGCAGAAGAACACAGAGGCCGTAGAACGGCACACAGAGGCATGCACAGGACACAGGTAGGCTGCAATGGACACAGGGAGGTACACAGGACACAGGGAGGTAGGCAGATCTGCACAGGCAGTGCCGGGACAAGGTCATCCAGTGCCCAGGGCAAAGATGCCAAACTGCGTCCCCCTTTCCCTTAGGGTTAGGCTCAGGGTGCCCCCTACCCCTGCTATATACCATTGCGCCAGGGGCCAGCCGCCCCTCCTGCCCACCCCTTGTCCTGGCCCTGTGCACAGGTAGGCATGCACAGGACACAGGGAGGTATGCAGCTGCAGATGGGCCTTGTTGACCCTCTTTTCTACTTACAGTAGCTGCTGCATTTCTCACCCTCGGCTTATACACGGGTCAATAAGTTTTCCAAGTTTTTTTGTGGTAAATTAGGGGCCTCAGCTTATATTCGGGTCGACCTATACTCAACTATATACGGTATATAAAAAACAAATAAAAAAAAAAGGACTTCTGCACGTTCCCTTGAAAAGTGTTCTGAAGTTCATTGCTGGGTTGACATGCAGCTTTTTCACATGCTTGTTCTTCCACAGTGAGACAAATCCTTCCAGAGATGTCTCCAGGGAAAAGGAGGAGCTGTGAAGTTCCTTTCTAGGTTTGACCTGTGGTCAATGCTCGGTTATTCTAACAGCAATACGTCTGACTCATTTATATCAGGAATCCCCCTAAATATAAAAACGGTTTTGTAACAAGACATTTATATTCCAATTGAAGCACAACTTTGGTGGTTTGACACATTTGCATTTACTTTACCTTTGTTCACCCCTGAAAGTCTTTGTGAAGACAGTGTTAATTTACTTTACAAGGGTGTGCTTTTCTATCTGGGCCAGCTATTGTTACGCAGTGCGGATGCTGAGTGACTCACATGGACCACCTGCAATTACATTATCAGCCTTGTTTCAGACATACAGCAGACCATTAAAGTGGGCTGAACAGACTGCTATCGCTTAATGAGTCCCAGCAATCGAGTACAATTTATTTATTTTTTTCTGTTGTTTGGGACTACTTTATTTTCGGTGCATGAACATCCAAGAGCGTTTGGAGATGTATGAGGATCCAAAATGTAAGAGGCCCACTATAGAGAAGCCCGGAGTAATGCCCAAACAAAATAAACGTAGGGCTTACATAACTGGGAGAACAGGGGTACAGGTCAAAAGTGTAAAAAGGTATCTGAGTGGAGGAAGGGGAGGAAAAGGAGAGGTCAGCAGGAAGTAAAGGAAAGGAGGTCCCTTCCCAGCGTCAGTGTGAGACGGAGGAGGCAGCTTCCCACCCTCCCTCCCTGGAATAGGTTTGGGTTGTATATCACAGAAGCCTGTTTTTCTAGGATGTCATGGCAGTTGGCAGGTGTTGGTCTTGCAGGTGAAGGAAGAAACCCCCCCCCCCCCCAGACAAGGTGAATGTGGGACCCATCGGTGGTATGGGCCCATTGGTGGTATTCCATCTAACGTTGGTTTAGCTGGAATTTGGTGAAAGGGTGCACTGTGGTTAGTGGCCACACGGCGGCAAATTCAAAGGGACGTACCTGTACGCCCATTTGCCGACGTATATATGTACATGCAGCAGTCGGCAAGTGGTTAATGTTGTTTCTTCTTTGGATGAAAGAAAAATGCTGAAAACCCCTGTGAGGGAAACTGATTTGATGTCTGGAACTTTCTTTTTATTATAATGGGCAAGAAAAGCCCTTAAAAAGAAGAATTCAAAGAGTGACTATGTCCTAATGCAGTGTTTCTCAACTCCAGTCCTCAAGGCGCCCCAACAGGTCATGTTTTCAGGATTTCCCTCAGCTGAAACGGCTGTGGTAATTATTAAGGCTGTGAAACTGATCAAATCAGCTGTGCAAAATAATGGAAATCCTGAAAACATGACCTGTTGGGGCGCCTTGAGGACTGGAGTTGAGAAACACTGTCCTAATGCACTACCACTTGAGGCCAAGACTTACTGGATCAACAGCTAATACGTCTATGTCTATGTTATAGGAGGGACTGCTCTGTTAAAGAGGAGCTAAAGGAAAAAAATAAAAAATTGTAAGCACACAAACTCATGTTATGTCTCTTCTGCAAAAAAAAAAAAAAAAAAAAGATATCTGCCTTTTCGCAATTTTCTTTAGAATGTAAACAGAGCTGCACATGAACAGCTCAGTTGATATTCTAGGCACAACTGTGCTGGAGTGAATGAACTTCCGTACTTACATTAGGAGGACCCTGAATTCGCTATATCTGGTCTCCCACAGTACACAGAACATGGAAATGCAGTTATTTTAGTAAATATAAACTGCTGAATACCTTTTCTCATCAGCGGTATATAGGAGTCTTGTGACTTCAATCAGTTCCTAATAAAGCTAGTAGGCAGAGTTTCCATTCTCCCCCGACCCTCTGTCTGGACATGTCTGGACAGGGCTGATTGGCCCCGTGCTGATCCCAAGAAAAAAGAAAAGCTCTCTAGCAATACACACCAAACTGAGCATGTGTAGCTCTGTATTATTAGGAAATACTTAAGGGGACAGTGGAAGAAGAGGAGGATCCGAGAAGACAGGATCAAATAGCTTTAGTAACCCCATAGGTTCCACAGTGAGCATAACAAACATGCTTTACTGCATATTTACTGATTTTACTTTTGTGGGTTTAGTAACACTTTAACCACTTGCCGACCACTGCACGCCGATATACGTCTGCACAATGGCAGCGGTGGGCAAATGGACATAACTGTACATCCCCTTTAATAGGCGGGGATAGCAGGCGCGCGCATGCCGCATACAGAGTGATCGTGCCCGCGGAACCGGCGGACTCGATGTGTCATGGAGCCGCAAAACGGGGAAGTGCCTATGTAAACAAGGCATATCCCTGTTCTGCCTTGTTTCATGACAGAGATCACTGCTCCCTGTCATCGGGAGCAGTGATCGCTGTCATGTGAGTTGAAGCCCATCCCCCCACAGTTAGAATCACTCCTTAGGACACACTGCCCTCTAGTGATTAACCCCTTCAGTGCCAGTGTAATTTACACAGTAATCAGTGCATTTTTATAGCACTGATCGCTGTATAAATGACAATGGTCCCAAAATAGTGTCAAAAGTGTCCGCCATAATGTCGCAGTCCCGATAAAAATCGCAGATCGCCGACATTACTAATAAAAAAAAATAATAATAAAAATGCCATAAAACCCCTATTTTGTAGACGCTATAACTTTTGCACAAACCAATCAATATACCCTTATTGCGATTTTTTTCTACCAAAAATATGTACAAGAATACATATCAGCCTAAACTGAGGAAAAACATTTTTTTTTTTTATATATATATTTGGGGGATATTTATTATAGCAAAAAGTAAAAAATATTGCTTTTTTTTTTTCAAAATTCTCGCTCTTTTTTTGGTTATAGCGCAAAAAATTAGGCAGAGGTGATCAAATACCACCAAACGAAATCTCTATTTGTGGGAAAAAAGGGCATCAATTTTGTTTGGGTGCCACGTCGCACAACCGCGCAATTGTCAGTTAAAACATCGCAGTGCCGGGTCGCAAAAAGTGCTCTGGTCAGGAAGGGGGTAAAATCGTCCAGGGCTGAAGCAGTTAAACAATCCTTGCTGGCCAAGATGGTAAAAAAAAGCATCCTGGAGAAACAGAGGAGAAGATGTTGGTGTTGGCAAGGCGAGGTGGATATCAGTGGAATTAATTCCACTTTAATGCTAGTAGTGATAGACTGCATGATAAATTTCCTTTTTTATTTTGCCTGTAGTTTCACTTTCAGCTAAATTTAGAAGACTTACACACTAGAATAAGGGTCTTTGTTGATGGGCTTTGGGCTTGTGTTGATGGCATCAGTTTAAGCTGCTTCTGAGATCATTTAGAATTCACTGACAGGCATATTTCACTTCAGTTGACGTTCAGTTGACGTCCTTATGAGCCGTATTTGACCTTTTTCAACCACTTGACCCCCAGGCCTTTTCTGGCACTTTTTGTTTAAATTTTTAGTATTTTTTGCTAGAAAATTTCTTAGAACCCCCAAAATTGTATATTATTTTAACCACTTTAGCTCCAGAAAGGTTCTACCCCCTTCCTGACCAGGCCATTTTTTCCGATACGGCACTGCGTTACTTTAATTGACAATTGCGTGGTCATGTGACACTCTTCTCAAATAAAATGTATGTCCTTTTTTTTCCACAAATAGAGCTTTCTTTTGGTGGTATTTGATCACGGTTTTCATTTTTTGCGCTATAAATAAAAAATGTCCGACAATTTTGAAAAAAAAAAAAAAACAATATTTTTTACTTTCTGCTATAAAACATATCGAATAAAAAAATGTCTTCATCAATTTTAGGTCAATGTGTATTCTGCTACATGTTTTTGTTAAAAAAATAATTCCAATAAGCGTATATTGATTGGTTTGTGCAAAAGTTATAGCGTCTACAAACTATGGGATAGATTTATGGACTTTTTATTTATTTTTTATTGTTTTTACTAGTTATGGCGGTAAACAGCGATTTTTAGCAGGACTGCAACATTGCGAAGGACAAATCGGACACTAAGTGACACTTTTTGGGGACCAGTGACACTAATACAGTGATCAGTGCTAAAAAAAGGCACTGTCACTGTATAAATGATAAATGACACTGGCAGGGAAAAGGTTAACATCAGGGGCGATCAAAGGGTTATGTGTGCTCCTAGGGAGTGCTTTCTAACTGTGGGGAGAACGCTGTGGCTGGAGGAAAACAGAGATCTGTGTTTCTGCTCAGCAGAAACACAAGATCTCCATTTTACCCCCTCACAGAACGGTGGTCTGCCTTGTTTACATAGGCGGATCGCCAGTCTGCCTCTTCTGTGAATGATCACGGGTGGCCGGAGGCCATCGTGGCCGCCGGACCTGCTGATTGGCTCCTGCCAATTGTGTCCGTGCGCCCCAGAGCAAATCACAGGAATCACGTACAGGTATGTGATTTTGCACTTAAGGGCCACCCTGCCGCAGTATATGTACATGGGGCGGTCCTTAAATGGTTAAAGCAGAGGCCGTAGAGAATAAATTGGTGGGTGTTGCAATTCTTTATATCACACGGTATTTATGCAGCTGTTTTTTAAACACTATTTTTTGGGACAAAATACACTTTTTTTAATTTTAATGCAAAACAATACAATGCATGACTCAATTTTTCGATTAACCACTTCAGCCCCGGACCAATTTGCAGCCAAAGGACCAGGCCCCTTTTTGCGATTCGGCACTGCGTCGCTTTAACTGACAATTGTGCGGTTGTGCGACGTGGCTCCCAAACAAAATTGGCGTCCTTTTTTTCCCACAAATAGAGCTTTCTTTCGGTGGTATTTGATCTCTTTTTGCGCTATAAACAAAAATAGAGCGACAATTTTGAAAAAAATTCAATATTTTTTACTTTTTGCTATAATAAATATCCCCAAAAAATATATAAAAAAACATTTTTTTTTTTTTCTCAGTTTAGGCCGATACGTATTCTTCTACATACAAACATGATTGGTTTGCGCAAAAGTTATAGCGTTTACAAAAATAGGGGATAGTTTTATAGCATTTTTATTAATATATTTTTTTTTTTTTACTAGTAATGGCGGCGATCAGAGATTTTTATTGTGACTGCGACATTATGGCGGACACATCGGCCATTTTTGACAAATTTTTGGGACCATTCACACTTATACAGAAATCAGTGCTATTTAAATGCACTGATTCCTATGTAAATGACAGTGGCAGAGAAGGAGTTAACCACTAGGGGGCGGGGAGGAGTTAGTGTGACGTGTGTGTGTTTTTTTTTTTACAGTTGGGGGCGTGGCTGACGTCTGACGTCACTGATCGGCTTTCCCGATGACAGGGAACAGCCGATCAGTGACAGGCAGTGTAGGAAGCACGGGGAGAGGTTTGTTTACAGACCTCTCCCCGTTCTTCAGCTCTGTGACCCGATCGCGGGACACCAGCGGCGTCACGGAGCTCCCGGCAGGGTCGAGCGCGCGCCGCCGGCGGCACGCGCGCGGCCCATGGCTGGGCAATTAAAGGGGACGTACCGGTACGTGCTTTTGCCCAGCCGTGCCATTGCCATAAAGGCAGGTGTCCTAATACTTTTGGTAATATAGTGTGGCAGGCAGCTCATGTGGCTGCCCTGACCAATCCCCAATTGGTATTGGCAGGGTGCGGACCTCCTATATAAGCTGAGGTTATATGCCACTGGGGGGGGGGGGAGTAAAGCGAGGAATGGAATACTATGCATAAGCAGGAGGGTACCCCCATCTGGGGGGGGGGGGGTGTACTGATCACAGGAGAATGCCCAGGGGAGCTTTGCCTCTACACAGTCATTGGCAATGTCTTTATCACCACACGGTTGGTGGTAAAGAACTCCTGGAGCAGAGGGGCAGGTGAAGCTGTCGGAATGTATGGTCCGGTCAAGTTCCTCATCAAGGACTCAGGGCAGTGGAAGGTCGTGAGTGTTACCTCAGTGGAGGGCTGGATGTGCCAGGAAGTCTGTGAGGGAACTTCGCTTTTACACGGTCATTAGCAAAGTCTTCATCATTCACACAGTGAATGATGGCGAGTCCTGGATCAGAGGAGAGACTGTGGGGATATGTGCAAAGTTGATGTTGCCTGAGGGCACAGGATTTGCAAGTTTGGCTGGCTGGGAACAGTAGTTCACCATCCAAAGACATGCTTTTAAACTACTAGGCCTCCGGGGAGAGGTACTGCAGGTCTCAGGCCTAGTAGCAGCGAGCAACCAGAGCCTGCTTAGGGGCTTATTCAGAGTGGGTCCTTATTGCTCAAAAGAAGAAGATGTGACATTACTTTAACTCAGTGACTATAAGTTTGTGCAGGAGGAAACAAGTTTGTGCAGGAGGAGAAAGAGATCTGAGACCATCACTTTTACACGGTCAAAAGTGGTGTTTTCATCCTTCACACGGTGATGGATGGAGAATTCTTGGAAGGAATAGTCTGCGCAAGTTAAGCAGAGGAGGAGCAACAGTCTGCATGGAGATGCAGGAGGAGATTCATACTCAGTATAAATGCACATCCAATCTTCTGGCTCTAATTATGTGCTTGAATCTTAACCACTTGTTGACCGCCGCATGTACATATACGTCGGCAGAATGGCACGACTGGGCAAATGGGCATACAGGTACGTCCCTTTAAATTTGTCGCCGTGTGGTCACGTGCGGGCCGCCGGCGGCGCATGCGCGACCCTGCTGCGAGCTCTGGGAGTAGGATCGCGGGGATACCCGCGATTGTCTCACGGAGCTGAAGAACAGGGAGATGCTAATGTAAACAAGCATCTCCCCGTTCTGCCTAGTGACACTGTCACTGATCATAGCTCCCTGTAATCGGGAGCTATGATCAGTGCTGTGTCACACCTAGCCACACCCCCTAACAGTTAGAATCACTCCCTAGGACACACTTAACCCCTTCTAGCCAGCTAGTGGTTAACCCCGTCACTGCCAGTGTCATTTTTACAGTAATCAGTGGAATTCTATAGCACTGATCGCTGTAAAAATTACAATGGTCCCAAAAATGTGTCAACAGTGTCCGCTATAATGTCGCAGTCACGATAGAAAATCGCAGATCGTCGCCATTACTAGTAAAAAAATATTATTAATAAAAATGCCATAAAACTATCCCCTATTTTGTAGACGCTATAACTTTTGCGCAAACCAACCAATATACGATTATTGCGATTTTTTTTACCAAAAATATGTAGACGAATACATATCGGCCTAAACTGAGGGAAAATAATTTTTTATATTTTTGGGGAATATTTATTATAGCAAAAAGTAAAAAATAATGTGTTTTTTTTTTTTAAATTGTCACTCTATTCTTGTTTATACCGTATTTGCCGGCGTATAAGGCGACTGGGCGTATAAGACGACCCCCTATTTGTCCAGCTAAAATGTTGGTTTTGACATATACTCACAGTATAAGACGACCCCCTTCCAACTAGTCTGACTAGTAGTTTGGGTAACATACTGAAACAGCAATAAGTCTGTGCAATTTAATCATAAGCTTTGTGAAGCAGTGCTGTGGTGGTAAATACCTTGTGTGCCCCGCAAAATCCACTGATGTACGGTCAGGTGCCTGATGGAGGGTCGGGTGCCTGATGGAGGGTCGGGTGCCAGATGGAGGGTCGGGTGCCTGATGGAGGGTTGGGTGCCTGATGGAGGGTCAGGTGCCTGATGGAGGGTTGGGTGCTTCAAATCAAAGCTCCGGTGTGGAATGGCGAGGTGGCCGTGGAAGGAAGAGGAGCTGAGGGGTAGCCGCATTCAGTAACACACTGTATACAGTATTACAGTGTACCGCGCTGAGCCAATCACGGCAAGCGATGTATTCTATTAATGAATACAAAGCCTGCACGGATTTGCTTTGATATTCAGAGAGGTGCGGGCTGATGATATTACAACCTCTGCCAATCCGAGCAGGCTTTGTATTCATTAAAAGAATACATCGCTCGCCGTGATTGGCAGAGGTTGGAACATCATCAGCCCGCTCCTCTCTGACTCTGAAAGCCAATCCGTGCAGGCTTTGTATTCATTAATAGAATACATCGCTTGCTGTGATTGGCTCAGCGCGGACATTAATGCGGACATCCATATACCGGCGTATAAGACGACCCCCGATATTTGGGGGATTTTTTTAACTATAAAAGGTCGTCTTATACCTTGGAAAATACGGTAGTGCAAAAAATATAAAACCGCAGAGGTGATCAAATACCACCAAAATAAAGCTCTATTTGTGGGAAAAAAAGGACGTCAATTTTGTTTGGGTGCCACGTCGCACGACCGCGCAATTGTCAGTTAAAGCGACGCAGTGCCGTATCGCAAAATGTGCTCTGGTCTTTGGCCAGCCAAATGGTCCAGGGCTTAAGTCGTTAAAATATGATGGCAATTATAGATTCTATGGGCATCCCATATCCCCCCAATAAAACAACAAAAACAAAACCAGCAAAAGACTGTTCATTGTCTCTGCAAGTGATGTATGAAGTCTGGCAGCGGGGGGAATTGGTGGAATGTCTGTTACTAGCAGCAACTACATCGCTACAATAGTGTATATTATATATCAGTTAGTAATTAATATTAGACATGGGGTTATGCTAAAGTATTTTACAACCACACATATTTTTTATAAAACGTCACTTAGTCCCCCCTTTAGTTGTGTGAAGCTCCTATGTGTAGGCTGTATTGTGTGTGTGGTTGTGATTGTGTTTCGTGTTTATTATTCAGAATGCCGTTGCAGGGGGTCAGTGTGTCATTGTTTGAATCACTGCTTGTGTCTGTGAATGCGTCTGCATGTCTGTATCGGCTTTTCATCTGAGCTCAGTAAGTGTGGCTGTTCGTACTCCACCCGCTTCACATAGACTTGGCAGCGGCATCAAGTCATATGGTCTGAGTAAACTATTGTAAAGGATACAGTTAAATGCTGCATAATCCACAGAGTCCTGGGAAAATACTTGCATTGGAGAAGTTTGTACTGTAAAGCTTTTCCAATCTTACGATAGATTATGCAGCCGGTTCTTTCTCAGCTCTTATATTTAAAATATGGGGAAAAAAACACTTTTTTCTTGATGTTTTAATTTTACTTTGACATGCTGTTCTTTAAACAGGGAGGGGAAGAAATGGTATACAGTTTTTGAACCTGATACTTATTACGTTGACTGCATGTGCTGGACAAATTCACAATTTCCTTTTCACATTTGTTGAGTTTCCTACAGTAAAACGCATGCTCCTACTGACGGAATTGGCAGAGGCAGCACACACCACGGCAGTGCAATGCCAATTTGAAGTGAACATGCTACTTTCAGGCCCAATTGGATGGTAATGAACAAAAATGAATGTATCATTCAGGCCTCGTTCGCATGGCCACAGAGGGGTTTTACCTTGTTTTAAATTTCCCCCCATTTGCCCACAAGCCAGTTAAAGTGATAAGGGCTGGTAAAAAAAAAGAGGTTATACCTACATGCTCTGTGCAACAATATTGCACAGAGTAGTTCCTTACCTGTTCTTTGACGCCCCCCCGACATTGACCATTGCTGTAGAAAAAATGATCCGAACTCCGGTTGTTGCTCTTAAAATGTCTTCATTTTATTGAATAGCCACAGTGAACAAACGCAGATTAAGTCAGTTGACGCGTTTCAGCCTATAAGGCCTTAGTCATAACATAATAAGGGTAGTAGCACTGACCTTTCTGTTTATACTGACCGTTGCTCCCTACTCCAGGTGCCTCTTCAGCAAGCCGAGGGCTAAGGAGGTACCCGTGCATGTGCACTCCCAAGTCAGGCTGTGTGCATCCATAGACACACAGAGCACAGTACCAGTAAAACAAGCCCCTGCTCCCTATAGCCTATGGCTCCCGCTGTTCTCAGTGTCTCTTGTGAGACCAGGAGGTTAGAGGAGGAGTGCGGCGGCCGAGACAGTGCTGGAACAGTGAGAGGAGTCAGGTAAGGCTGGGTTCCCACCAGTGTTTATTGCATGTCAGGAGATTGTGACCAGCTCTCTATGGAGCCAGTTCACACATCTCCGGAGAAGCCCTGGTGCAGATTGCACAGGAGTCCTGTGCATTTTCTGGTCCGTTTCAGGTCCGAATTCAGCCCAAAATTGGGGCTGAAATCTGATCTGAAGCGGTGAATGGAGACGCACCGGACTCCTTCTCTGAGCCGCTCCATTCCTCAGTGTGAACCCAGCTTAAGTGTTCAGAGATAGGGGTGGGTAGGACAAGTAGTGGGGCTGTTTGTTACCTAAATGCAAAGAATGCATTAAGGTTAAAAAATGTAGACTTCAGAACCCTGGGCAGCTCGAGGGCCGAAAGCGGCCCTTTGGTGTCCTGAAACGGGCTGGATGCATGAACAGGGGAGGTGGCGATGGACAGGGGGTGCGCCCTTAATGAACGGGCCGCCCCTGATGTGCAGCCCTCAGACCTCAGCAGTCTGTAGTGGGAACATGTTTAGGGTGATAACATTAATCTCTAGTAGCCTTACGTACAATGTTCCCAGTTTCATATTGTTGCCTGCAGCATATCCCAGCCAAAATTGAAGCATGTCCACACTCTCTGACCCTCATTTACTCTTTTAGGTCTACACATGCAAGCAAAAATGCTGTTTTTTTTTTTTCCCTTGTATGTGATTGGGTACTCTTTGCAAAGTGAAGCTTTACCTTATTTCCTAAGCTCTGGAGCAATTGCACATGGAGAATGCAACTGCACTTTGCAAAGTGCACAGCCTATTTGTCTTTACTAAATCAACTCCTATATGTGGCCCTTTGGTGATATCAGGGGCCACATTTGAGGCCTCCTTTAGTACATAGATTCTCAACCACTGCTTTAGAACCACTTTAACATTGCTGACGGACATGTCTGTACACATTTTAAACAGCATTTTGCATTTGGCAGGCGGACCTGCTGGAAGGTGCACCCAAGTCTAGAGATGCAACCATGTCTAATGCAGGCAGTTGCATATCGCCTATGAGATACCTCTCAACCAGCTCTGAAAAGCGGTCTACAGCAGATTGCTTCTCAGAGCTGTCAAAAAACAACCGTATGTGTGAACAAGGCCTCAGTATTGCATGTTTCATTACATAAAAGTTTTTCTCTTACTGGGGAAGAGAAAAAAAATAATGCAAAACAAATATTAAACAAGCTTATTTAAAAAAAAAAAAATGATTACAAGGGTGCTTTGGAGCAGCTGATTTTTTTTATTTTATTTTTTTATTGCAAGCAATAATTAATGCATCAATAAATGTATTTTGTAATTCAGTGTAATTACCTAAATTTGACTTGGTATGAGTCTCTTGCAGTGCACAGTACAGCACAACTCAGAAATGGGGTGTGGAAGCAGCACAAGGTGACAATCGGGTGTGCTGCAGTGCAAGGGACATGCTGAGAGGACGGGGGGGGGGGCAGAGGTACGGAGAAATGAGCCCCTCAATGAACTGCTTTACCTCTCACTGTCCAGTCTTAGGTTTGGGGGTGGGAAAGTAAGGAAAGTAAGCAGGGCAGTCCATTAGGGGTGCCCGGGCGCCGCCCCCCCTACCCTTGCCACCCCCTATATTTATAATAGATAGATTAATGCATAGCACAGCTTGAATCTATCCACTGCTGCCGCGACCGCTCCCTATTTAAGTGTCCGGCCCACTTCGGGTCACCGGGCATAAGAATTACAGCGGCCAGGGTTTTTTTTTGAAGCACTGATTAGAGCTATAGGCCCTAATAGGCTTCAAAATAGGGTGGACTCGGGACACAGAGCATTGCGTCTGGAGCCCACCCAGGTGTGTTGCAACAGTGAATGAAAATTCGCTGTTGCAACACAGATCCTCCTCCCGGCCTATTGGGAAGCAGGTATGAAACCTGTTTCCCGATTGGCCAAAACATCTGGCGATCCTAGCGCTGGGATGAGGAGAGAGGAAACACTGCGGAAGCTGCATCAGGAGAGGACACCGGAGCAGGTTTCCCCAAGCCCACCACGCTCTCACCGCCCGTATCCAAGGTGAGGACAGCGGGTGGTGGTGGGAGAGTGTGTCAGTGCCGTGGGGGGGTTAGTGGGTTGTTTTTGTTTTCCGCCCCCCCCAAAAAAAAAACACAGCCACTGGAAATAAGACAGCATCAAATAATGATCAGGTCCCCTACTCTTCTAGACAGGTCTGTGCTGTGTGTTCTCAGGACTGGGTGGACAGAAATACAGATCCCTTTGGCAGGTAAAACAGCTCCCATATATCCATTTCATTCTCTCTTGATGAACACTTTACAATTAGTTTATCCAACGTTTGAAGACCTTGCTGGAGAAAAAAAATTCATAAAGCAGTAAGGATAAAGAAATTAACATAGTTATATCCTTTGAAAAATAATGCCAATCGACTAAATAATACCATGTCGATGAGATATCGACATGGTATGTAACAGGACTGAATTCTCACAACAATAAAATATTCAGCATTTTTTTTCTGAGTTAAGACAATGAGTAATCTGCACTTTGTTTGTCCAAAAAAAATAGGAATTTAAAGGTCAAAAATGTTTTGTTCCCGTATTTGATAATAATATAATATCTAAATTCACCACATTCACCCTTGTCAGGAATGATAACGCAACAAATCTGGGAATAAAGACATCAGACTGAATCTGGATTATTATCCGTTCCCCACCCAAAACACTGGGAACCCTTACACATGAAATATCTGTATAACAATTAATCTATATCATTGTACAGTTCCTGTAAAGGGGACAGTCAGCAATTTCCCATAGTAAAGCTGAAGTCTGGTACAAATACTTGATAACATATCAGATTAGAGGTTTAAGTTCATACAACTTTATGAATGCGGTTTACAGTTTTGTTAAAGCAAAGCTATAATGTCGTTTGGTCAATTGTATTATTTGCTCTAAGTTTCCACATTTAAAAACTGACATTTTCCACATTTTTTAAAATTATTTTATAAAATCTTTGTTAAAAAAATACACATTTGTTAAATGGTGTATTAACAATACTCAAACATATAGGTTGTGCCCGCCTATACAAAATGACACAATAAGTTACCCAGGTTCAATATATTTATTTATTATCCAAACAGCTGTAAATAAAGAATACTTTCAGAAATAGAAGTGTTAACAGTTTATTTTTTATCAATTATCAAAATGGAAAGTAAATGAACAGACGCGAAATCCAAATCAAATCAATATTTGGTGTGGCCACCCTTTGCCTTCAAAACAGCGTTGATTCTTCTAGGTACACTTGCATGCAGTTTTTGAAGGAACTCTGCAGGTAGATTGTGCTAAACATCTTGGAGAACTAACCACTGATCTTCTATGGATGTAGGCTGCATCAAATCCTTCGGTTTCTTGTTGTAATCCAAGGCAGAATCAATGATGTTGAGATCAGGGCTCAGTGGGGGTCAAACCATCAATTTCAGGACTTCTTGTTCTTCTTTACTAAGATAGTTTTTAATGACATTGGCTGTATGTTTGGATACATTGTCCTACAGAATTAATTTGGGGCCAATCACAAACCTTCCTGATGATATGACATGATGGATAGGTATCTGCCTGTATTTCTCAGCATTGAGTTCACCATTGATCCTGACCAAATCTCCAACTCCATTTGTAGAAATGTAGCCCCAAACTTGCAAGCAACCTTCACCATGCTTTATTGTTGCCTGCAGACACTCATTATTGCACCGCTCTCCAGCCCTTCACCAACAAACTGCCCCTTGCTACAACCAAATATTTCACATTTTTGAAATATGCACTGCACCCCAGTTCCTATGTTTTCGCTCCTAATTGAGTTGCTTAGTTCTCTTTCCACATCGAAGGTGAGGCTTTTTGGCTGAAATTATTCCATGAAGACCACTTCTGGCCAGACTTCTCTGGACAATAGATGGGTGTACCTGGGTCCCACTTGTTTCCACTAGTTGTTTGCTGATGGCACTACTGGACATCTTCTGATGTCGAAGGGAAGAAAGCATGATGTGTCTTCCATCTGCTGCATTCAGTTTCTTTGCTTGACCACTGTAACATAAACTGGCTAATTCTAAAGTTGTTTTTGGCAATAGAGTGGGTGGTACTTTTCCATGCCTTGTCTACTGCCTGCTTTGCGGCCATGAAAACATAAACAAATAATTAAAATTGGACAAAGAAGAGGGCAGGTGGTCTAACATTAAGAAGCTCATATTTGGTGGTCTAACATTAAGAAGCTCATATTCAGTTTAGGTAGCATGTGAAAAAAAATTCTGGATAAAATTGCTGAACATGTCCACCATATATGGTAAAAAGTTCCCTGTAGCCTACATTCTCTAAAACATATGGTGGAATAACCAGGTACATGTCGGGCAACTCTAACAGGCACCTAATACCACCACCATGTAAGAACTGTATATCATTATTCTCTGTTGCTAACACTTTGCAGGAGCTTGATTTCGTTGTGGCCCAAATTTGAAGCCAATCTTTTTCAGTGAAATTGGGACGTATGCTGAAACCCCTTTAATGAGTATAGGTGACAAGACATTGCGCAAAAAAGGGAACATCAGAAAATTACAAATTAAAAAAAAATTAACCCCAGGGAATGTTTTGTTCAAAAGGAGGGGGCCCTCTGGAAATGTCATGCTACTGTTAGGAACTGTTCAACTTGAAGATACCGAAACAACTCAGTATGTGGAAGTTTCAGGCTGTTTTGTAGCATATAGAAGGTTTTAATACCATCTAGGTTATTTACTTTTCCCAACACAAGGGCTGTTTTAATTAAACAGCTGTGGAAAGGGAATATTGCTCACCAACTGCTGGCCGCAAATGGAAACTATTAAAGGATAACGGTTCCCTTGGTAAAACTTGCCTATTAAGACATGACTTAAATCTCTTGAGTGCAGCCCTCCTGAAGAAATACTTACTTCATCCTTGATTCAGCAATCTTCACTGTAAGCCAGTAGTCATACAGCCATGGAAATTTTGTCAGGATGGAGTGCAGGGAAGGGGCCGGTAAATGTGTAATTAACCGCCCCCTTCTGGGGCCGGTAAACTGTGTTTACTATGTATCAGTTTGTGAATGAACGGAAAGCTCTGTATAACTGAGGCTGCAGAGAATGATATTGAGGGCTGTGTCCTCATTCTACTTTCTCTGTCTTAAAAGTGAAACATCAGAGGGCTGTTTAGGCTCCTGATATCCCACCAAAGCCCCACAACAGGGCTGCTAATAAAGTAAATAAAAAAATAAATAAAATGTAAATGATAAAAAAATTTAAATTTTATAGAAATTAAAAACTACTAACACCAGTAGTGGAACTACCAGGGTCACAAAGGTCACACTTGTGACTGGGCCCTGGTGTTCAGCGACTGAGCTTGGAGGGAATGGCCCTGGCCAAAGGTCATGGGGCCCTTCATGGTTTCTTGCACTGGGACCCTGAAGGTTCTAATTAAGCCACTGTTGGATGCCTTGTACCCTGCTGCATACTGTGGATTAGGGTAAAGAGTCATACATGGTGAAGAGACTCACAAGATCTCTTAAACAACCAAGCTCCTCATAGTAACCCTACAAGCATTACTCTTCAGTATACTGTAGCAGAGGGACCATTTACTAACCATGCTCAGATGCAGGCACAGGCCTCTTTAACCCCATTTCCTACAGCTACCTGGGTACCTAGACACACCCAGGGAGTATAGATTACTCAGCCTTTATTACACAGCAGCTCAGAGAGGCAAAACTTAATGGGACTCAGATACAGTAGCTGGGCAAGTGATCTACAGCCAAGTGAGAAACTGACCACTATCGGAATTGGTGTGCTGGCAGCTGGGGCAGAACCTAGCATCATGCAGCTTCTACAGAAGACCCAGATACTGTGGAAACCACCTCCCAATTTCTACCAGAGAACTCTAGTTTCAGTGGGATGGCCCTTCATTCTTGGGGCATAGATCCCCCCAGTTGTTCATTTGTGTTACCAGAGTTGCCCTTGACTTCACTGAGAAGAACGCTGTTTATGAGGTTAATAACCTGCTGTATCATGTACTTGTATAAAAAAAAGTATATTGTTCTCTTTGTATTGCTTCATTTGTGTGAAATCCCTGGTGCTCCTGCTTTCCTTTTAAATTATTAAAAACTGACCACACTAGGCACGAGAGCGCAGCATGGTCAGTTTTCTGACTATGTTGATAACTCTGCTACCCTTCAGTGATCAGACTTCTGCTGACACACCCCTCTGCACAGCCATTCACTGGGAAGACGAGTGTGCTGCTGCTTCTCCTCCCCCAGCTCTCTGAGATCCGTATGCAGCTGAGAACAGAGGGCATGTGATCACTTACAAAAAAGAGGGAAACAAGTTTTTATAATATTTTTTATATGTATACACAAATGTTTTGCCTTTCTATTTTAAACTGAATGGGTTGTTTTACAAGGTACGGGTTCACATAGACTGTACTTTAACTATTTTATTGAAGTAGTGATTCTCAGCTAAACTAACTGTTACTATAAAGTCTAATGAAGACTATGCTATGCAGACGCAAATTACCTTGACTGAATCACAGAGACATTGCTGTGAAGAGTTCATATCTGTGTAGCTTTTATAACCTGTTTTTCATTATTCTGCAGTGTATGCATGTTTTTTTTTTTTTTTTCCATCTTGAGTCTTGTTTTACATTGTTGCTTCAAACTTTACAGCTGTTTAAAGGAGTTGTAAAGTCAGAAGATTTTTTATCTTAGCACATTCTATGTATTAAGATAAAAAGCCTTCTGTGTGAAGCAGCAGCCCCAGCACCCCCTAATACTTACCAGAGCCCCATCTCTGTCCAGAGATGTCCACAAATGTCTCTGCCATCCAAGACTCTCTCTCTTGATTGGCTGAGACACAGCAGCGATGCCATTAAGAGCTTTGACTCGGCTTGGTTGCCCCATAGCAAGATGCTTGCTTCGGGGGCACTCAACAGGAGGGAGGGACCAGGAGCACAGAAGAGGGACCCGAGAAGAGAAGGATCTGGGCTGCTCTGTGAAAATTCATTGCAACAGAGCAGGTAAGTATAACATGTTTGTTATTTGTATTGAAAAAAAACCTGACTTTACAATCACTTTAAAAAAAAATGCAAATTACAGTTACTCCATGTCTGATGTCCACCCTGTAAAAAATATCTACTTCTACAGAGCAAGTACATCGATCAGCCATGCCATTGAGATCACTGACAGGAAACGTGAATAACATTGATTGCTGTGTTACAATGGTATATGAAAGTCAGTGGGATATATTAGGCAGAAAGTAAATATGTTGTCACTGAAGTTTATGTGTTGAAAGCAGAAAAAATGTGCATCACAGTTTGTTTTGTAGTCGCAAACCAGTTAGGGTGCTCTTGCTGACCCCCACAGCCAAAAGCGCCTACAATGGGCACGTGAGCATTAGAACTGGACCACAGAGCAATGGAAGAAGTTGGCCTGGTTTGATCAATCACATTTATTTTACAACATATAGATAGCAGGGTGTGTGTGCATCGCTTACCTGCGGAAGAGATGGCACCAGGATGCAATATGGGAAGAAGGCAAACCGAAGCAGAATGGTGCTTTGAGCAATGTTCTGCTGGGAAACCTTAGTGCTGCCAGCCATGTTGATGTTACTTTGACATGTACCACCTACTTAAACATTGTTGCAGACCAAGTACACCCCTTAATGGAAATGGCATTTCCTAACGGCAGTGGTCTCTTGCAAAAATGACACTGCAAAAATGGTTCAAGAATGGTTTGAGGTATAAAACAATGAGTTTGAGATGTTGACTTGGCCTCCAAATTCTTGAGATCTCAATCCATTGAACATCTGTGGGATGTGCAGGAAAAACAAGTCTGATCTATGGGGTCCTACCTCACAGCTTACAGGATTGAAATGATCTGCTACTGAAGGCTTGTTGCCAGAGGCCTCAGCATACCTTTAGAACACTAGTGGCATCCATGTTGCGATGGGCAAAAGGGAACCTACCTAACTTTAGGCAGGTCATCATAATGTTATGGCTGATTGGTGTATATGTGCAGTAGTTTTCTTTTCAAGACATCCAGCAAGTTATAGCACAGTCTGATGGAATATAGTAAATGGTTACCCTTGCCCTCCAAATTCGATAATAAAAAGTCTCCAACTCCAAAAGTCATAATCTTTCTTATCGCTTCTACATCCGATTCCTCTGCAGTGGCAGCATTATTTATAACAGTGCCGTAGCTGGAGAGGGTTGTAAAAATTGCTGCTCACATCTTTATATGGTTTTTGTAAAGTTTACTTTCAAACTAACATATGACTCCAATTCCCAAGAACCACAAAGTGAATTCTGAACTTAACCGACAGGTGCATCTGCAGTGATGTAAGCACTCTGTCACCTTGTAAGTGAAGCAATAACATTGTCCTTCTTGTGTGGCCTACTTGTGGCAGTACTGAAGAGAAAGCTAGTTTGCAGATACCAACAAAACCTTTTGGAGACCAGGTATCTGCCTAGGGTGCCTTGATGGTGATACAGTTCTGACATTGGCTAAAATTGTTGACCTTCTTATGACCACTGCCAACTCTTATGAGTTATGTAAGGGTATAACAAACATATAAAGCCAATCTTACCATTTAAAAAAATAAAATAGAGCAAGAACTAAAATTCCAGCTGGGTTTAAATCTCCATCTATGACCCTGTTAGGGAAATTGTCAGTTTGACACCAAGACAAAAAATTAGGGCAGCTGTCACCAGCACAGCAAGGCACAGACCTAAAATAAATTGTCCTACTTTTTGACTTTTTCCCTTTATTATGTAGCCATTTGTATACTCATCTTTTTTTATTCTCCCTAAAAGATTGCCTTTGGTCACAGAGGGCAGCAGTGATTGGTCTTTATTACAGACAAAACTATTTTATTATCCTTCACTGACCTCTCTACCTAATATAAAAGTATACAATTTTTTAAAGGTTAGAATAAAATCGAATTGTTTCTTTCTTCCTTTCTATTTTATAATAGGTTTAGTAAGAAATAATTACATACCACAGCGGAGGGATACCAGCTATGTTTTAATGCCCTACTTTTGTATTGATTATTGAATATACAACTATCTTATATGTAGCGGCCATAACCCCTCGGGCGGCCATGAATCTTCTGGGCTTACCAATTACCTCCTCCTTGTAGCTCATCGTTCGTTGTCTAGGGGTTCTCAGGGTTATGACCCAGTAACTTCAGAAGCTGACACGCAAAAGTCCTTTTAAGGATTTTTTATTTGCAGGGGTAACGTTCAACTATAACACAGTCTCTCAATTAGGAATAGAGTGCACAGGTGATAAAACTCAGGCACTTCAGAACTGCTGACATCCACTCAATGTCTCTAGTTAGCCCAGAGAGTAGCCACTCGCAACTGGGTGCTTCACTGCTGGATAAACCTCTAACTGTATATTTAGCAGCCAACATGTGACTCGAAAGTATTTCAGTCTCTGCCACAGACTAGTTTGTAACTGAAGATAAATTTAGGAACTTTTCCCACGGTACCTTGATCTTTCAGCCACCTTGGCAATACCGTAAGAAATGCGGATTCACTAGTGTCCATACAACTTCAGCTCCCAGGTTCTTACCGAGCAGCGAGCTTCTTGGCCCTCCTCCGAAGAGTCCTCCCCTGGTCGCTTATACGAGTTGCTGTGTCTCTCCAATGGCGAGAACACACCGGGACACCTCAGAATCCTCCTTCAGTTACTGGGCCTCAAACTAGCCAGTTCCGAGGCTTGGGAATGGACAGATCCAAACCCCAGACCATGAGGGCCTCTGGGGCTGGTCAGGATGACCATGCTTACAGGGATGGCAGACACTCCTGGGTCCGGGACCCCTCACGGGGTTGGTCCGGACCGGAACCAGGAATCAAAGAGCAAGCCGAACCCTGAACACGTGATTTTAGCCTCTTAAATACCCCTTCCCAGACTACACAGCGGGGCCAGACGCGCCCACTGATTGGCTCAGAGAAAGATTGGTACCTAACACGTCCAACCAGGCTTAGTTCTCAGCCTGTCACAGGTGCCTCACTGCACCTATGACCAGGCAGAACTCCAGTACAGCCCAGCCAAACTGACACCAAAGTAAAAACCTATACAATTAACCCCCAGAACTCCGTTACAGTTCTGGAGAAGACTAAATTTGCATTATAGCACACACTTTAGTAAAGTGTTGGCGCTACATATACAGTGGTGTGAAAAAGTGTTTGCCCCCTTCCTCATTTCCTGTTCCTTTGCATGTTTGTCACACTTAAGTGTTTCGGAACATCAAACCAATTTAAACAATAGTCAAGGACAACACAAGTAAACACAAAATGCAATTTGTAAATGAAGGTGTTTATTATTAAAGGTGAAAAAAAATCCAAACCATCATGGCCCTGTGTGAAAAAGTGATTACCCCCCTTGTTAAAACATACTATAACTGTGGTTGTCCACACCTGAGTTCAATTTCTCTAGCCACACCCAGGCCTGATTATTGCCACACCTGTTCACAATCAAGGCATCACTTAAGTAGGAGCTGCTTGACACAGTAAGGTCCACCAGAAGATCCTTAAAAGCTACACATCATGCCGAGACCCAAAGAAATTCAGGAACAATTGAGAAAGAAAGTAATTGAGATCTATCAGTCTGGAAAGGGTTATAAAGCCATTTCCAAAGCTTTGGGAATCCAGCGAACCACAGTGAGAGCCATTATCCACAAATGGCGAAGACATGGAACAGTGGTGAACCTTCCCAGGAGTGGCCGGCCGCCCAAAATTACCCCAAGAGCGCAGCGACGACTCATCCAAGAGGTCACAAAAGACCCCACAACAACGTCCAAGGAACTGCAGGCCTCACTTGCCTCAGTTAAGGTCAGCGTTCATGCCTCCACCATCAGGAAAAGACTGGGCAAAAATGGCCTGCATGGCAGAGTTCCAAGGAGAAAACCACTGCTGAGCAAAAAGAACATCAAAGCTCGTCTCAATTTCTCCACAACACATCTTGATGATCCCCAAGACTTTTGGGACAACATTCTGTGGACCGATGAGACAAAAGTGGAACTCTTTGGAAGGTGTGTGTCCAAGTATATCTGGCGTAGAAGGAACACTGCATTTCAGAAAAAGAACATTATACCAACAGTAAAATATGGTGGTGGTAGTGTGATGGTCTGGGGCTGTTTTGCTGCTTCAGGACCTGGAAGACTTGCCGTGATAAAAGGAACTATGAATTCTGCTGTCTACCAAGAGATCCTGAAGGAGAATGTCCGACCATCTGTTCGTGTACTCAAGCTGAAACGAACTTGGGTTCTGCAGCAGGACAATGATCCTAAACACACCAGCAAGTCCACCACCGAATGGCTGAAGAAAAACAAAATGAAGACTTTGGAGTGGCCTAGCCAAAGTCCAGACCTGAATCCTATTGAGATGTTGTGGTATGACCTTAAAAAGGCCGTTCATGCTCGAAAACCCTCTAATGTAACTGAATTAGGACAATTCTGCAAAGATGAGTGGGCCAAAATTCCTCCAGGACGCTGTAAAAGCCTCATTGCACGTTATCGCAAACGCTTGGTTGCAGTTGTTGCTGCTAAGGGTGGCCCAACCAGTTATTAGGTTTAGGGGGCAATCACTTTTTCACACAGGGCCATGATGGTTTGGATTTTTTTTCACCTTTAATAATAAACACCTTCATTTACAAATTGCATTTTGTGTTTACTTGTGTTGTCCTTGACTATTGTTTAAATTGGTTTGATGTTCCGAAACACTTAAGTGTGACAAACATGCAAAGGAACAGGAAATGAGGAAGGGGGCAAACACTTTTTCACACCACTGTAGATATACAGTTAGGTCCATATATAATTGGACACAGGTACAATTTTCGTTTTTTCAGGTATTTACCAAAATATATTCAAGCTATAGCTATATAATGGATATAGGCTGAAAGTGCACAGTTTTTTTTCAAGGGACCAAAAGTATTTGAACAATTGAATCAAAAGTTGTTTCATGGCCAGGTATGGGCTACTCCTGCATTATTTCTTCATCAATTAAACAGGTAAAAGTTCTGTTTGAGTTGATTCTAAGTGTGGTATTTGCATTTGGAATCTATTGCTGTGAACCTACATCATGCGTTCAAAGGAGCTGTCCATGGAAGTCAAACAGGCAGAGATAGCAGCAACAATAGGAGTGGCCAAATCAACAGTTTGGGACATTCTGAGGAAAAAAAACGCTCTGGTGAGCTGAGCAACATAAAAAGGTCTGAACGTCCACGGAACACAACAGTGGTGGATGATCGCAGAATCCTCTCTATGGTAAAGAAAAACCCATTCACAACATCCAAACAAGTGAAGGACACCCTCCAGAAGGTGGACGTATACTCTACAATCAAGAGAAGACTTGATTAAAAGTCTACAATCAAGAGAAGACTTCACCAGAGCAAATACAGAGGGTTCACCACAAGGTGCAAACCATTCATAAGCATGAAGAATAGAAAAGCCAGATTAGATTTTACCAAAAAACATGTAAAAAAGCCAGACCAGTTTTGGAAAAGCATTCTTTGGACGGTTGAAATGAAGATTAATCTGTACCAGGATGACAGGAAGAAAAAAGTGTGGAAAAGGCTTGGAACAGCTCATGATCCAAAGCACACAACATCATCTGTAAAACATGGTGGAGGCAGTGTGATGCATGGGCGTGCATGGTTTTCAGTGGCACTGAGTCATTGGCGTTTATTAATAAATTCTGCAGCGTTTAGAGATATACTGTCAGCTCAGATTCAGCCAAATGCAGCAAAGTTGATTGGCCGGCGCTTCACAGTAAAGATGGACAATGATCCAAAACACACTGCAAAAGCAACCCAGGAGCAATTACCAAGTCAATTTACCTGATCTCAACCCAATTGAGCATGCATTTCACTTGCTGAAGGCAAAACTAAAGGCAGAAAGACAAACAAAGAACAACTGAAGACAGCTGTAGTTAGAGCCTGGCAAAGCATCAGAAAGGAGGAAACCCTGTCTTTGGTAATGTCCATGGGTTCCAGATTTCAGGCAGCCATTGCCAGTAATGGATTCTCAACAAAATATAAAAAATTTACATTTTATTATTATTATATTCATTTGTCTAATTACATTTGACCCCCGGGGATTTGGGGGGGGGGGGGGGCTGTATAAAATGGTTGCAGTTCCAAAAATTTGTACTTGGTATTCATGTTCAACCCCTTGAATTAAAGCTGAAAGTCTGCACTTCAAATTTATTTGGATTGTTTAATTTTAATTTTATTTTGGTGGCATACAGAGCCAGCAGTATGAAAATGATGCCTGTGTCCAAATATATATGGACCTAACTGTAGATTTGCTAAGTATTATTAGTAAGGTATCAAAATGAGAAACAAACAACCACCGCTCCAAGACTCTCCTTCCCAAGCGAATGCTCCTGCTCCTGTGTGGGAGCCCCAGGTGCTGGCTAATAGCACAATGATTGGAAATCAAAAAAGGAAGAACTCCGGACAGCCGCACACCGAGAAAATAAAATCCAAAAAGTTTATTTAAAAGCAAAAAACACTGCAATCCATACACGGCAAAAAAGGGGGGTACAGAGCTGACGCGTTTCGCACCACAACTAGTGCTTACTCATAGCTATGTGGTGCGAAACGCGTCAGCTCTGTACCCCCCTTTTTTGCCGTGTATGGATTGCAGTGTTTTTTGCTTTTAAATAAACTTTTTGGATTTTATTTTCTCGGTGTGCGGCTGTCCGGAGTTCTTCCTTTTTTGATTTCCAGTAAGGTATCAAAGTTTTATATTATATACTGAATCTATAATACCTTCCTGTCTCTAAAAAATAAACTGGAGACATACTTTCAAATGCTTTTTTTAGGGATGCAACGAAATTTTGGCTGCCGAAACATATCGTCCGGAAATGCTGTTATCTGCATTTTTCCCGATAAGAGAAAAAGGTGCCGATAATGGCGCTGAAAACGTGCGCGATTTTACAGTGATTTTTCCTGCGACTTTGCCACGATTTTGCTGCAATTTTACCACAATTTTGCTGTGCTTATGGTGTGTTTTTCATAGGTTATGTGACTCAAAAACCATATCAAAAAGGTAACATGGGTGCGTTATTGATGCGTTCTTGCTACAAATTTTTTCAACTGACCGAAAATTCAGCAAGCAGGATTTTTAACACCACAACGGAAGCGCAACAGACCATTGTGAAAACATACATAGAATTTAAAGGGATACCGTACATTTTTCTTGAGCTTTTTTGGCACTAAAGGTGCCAATAATGGCTGACAATAAATCAATATTCATTTAAATTCATGATATTAATTAACAAGTTGAATATAATACAATTATATATATATATATATATTTGTTTAAGAAAAATCATTTTCAGTTTCGGTTTTCAGCCAAGTGCATCCTGCATTTTCGGTTTCAGCACCAAAATTTCCATTCAGGTCACCTCTAGCTTTTTTCATTGGTTACATTATATACAATGTCTAATTTTAATTGTTTTCCATTGTCTTAAAAAAAAGGAAATTAAATTAAAATGTAAAACTTTGTCAGAAGTTCTAACCCTTCCTTATTATACAAAAAATGTATTTTTGTTCTTGTCTCGATTGAAAAATGACCTATCATTTCTCGTACTGACAGGGAGTAAGGAGGAACTTTCCCAAAACAGATACAGAGAGCAATGGAAACCCCCACTCTAACTTATCCTTGCTTTAGCCAAGTTTTGGCTGTAATTGGGCTTTAGAATTAAAATTAAATCAAGAGTTTTCAGTTCAGCACGATCCCTAATTACAAGCCATTATTTTACAAGTGCCCAAAATATACAAGGTAAACTATTAGCATGGTGTTTAATGCTGCTTTCTTTCAAAGGTGAGAGCAAACTTCAGGAAGTAACATTCATAGTATTTCATATGACAAGAGCAATAAAAAGAAAAAAAGTGAACATTGTGACATGGCAGCCGTTCAATGCCTACTAGAAAGAGCATGCTTCTTAAACATTGATCCCTCTGCCCTGTATTTCTCGCTGGCTGGTTTTGGCAGGACATTAATGAAAGTCAATAGACAAGACAGTGACAAAGTGTGGAGTCAATGACTTCAATATTGCTGTTTTCTGGCCTTTACACTCTTGTTATTTTTTTTGCAATGTGCGTTTCAATAAAAATCCGCTAGATTAATATCTGTTCAAACAATATGGGGATCTAAAGCACACATACAGATTTAATATTTTAACGGTCAATTTGAAATTATGATAACCTAAAGAAACAAATCAGAATGACTCTATCACTGCTATGACCACAGTAAATTGAGATTTGATTGGTTGTAATTGGTAGCTGCATGTCATTGAGGGGGGGGGGGGGGCTGTAATTAGACACACTGCATTGGGTCATCCTGCTTTGCAAGTTCTATCCCTTGTATCATGTGATTATTGTAATATTGCTAGAATGCACATTTGTATAGATCATCAAACAAGTAAAAAAAAGAGAAAATCCTATGTTTTATGAACTATAGAGTCTTCTAACGCCTTTCCACGTCCTCTGTACCCCCTCCCTCTACAGTTTTACTGCTGAATTTAGCTAACAAGAGGTAAACAGAAGTTAGAAACAAAAATGAACAAATGATTTCAGTTTTAAAGTAGAACTATAGGCAAAACTTATTTTTTTCTTTTTTTTGGATGCGAGAGGGTTATAACTCCTGTCAGTTTTTTTTTTTTTTTTTTGCCATCTGTATCCCATTGGGGAGATTTCCCTTCACTTTCTGCCCCATAGAGGACATCCTTCCAAAATGAGGGAGTTCCAGAGTGTCACCAGGGTCACCATATCTAGAACCCCATTAAAAGATTTCTCCTCTATTACTGTTCTGGTGTCAACCCAAAATTTGGGATTTTCTTATACTATTACTTTCGATGATAATGGTAAACATGATAAATAGAGAGGA
>CM053028.1:78133812-78182255 GCA_028564925.1 Lithobates sylvaticus
ATCCCTCTACGTAGTTTAAGGTTAATCCTCTTTTCTTCTAATTTTAATGAGTGGCCAAACTCCCTTCCGCAAAAAAGTTTTATCCCTATTGTGGGGTCACCAGTACGGTATTTGTATATTAAAATCATATCCCCTCTTAAGCGTCTCTTCTCCAGAGAGAACAAGTTCAGTACTCGCAACCTTTCCTCATAACTAATGTCCTCCGGACCGTTTATTAGCTTTGTTGCCCGTCTTTGTACTCGCTCAATTTCCAGTACATCCTTCCTGAGGACTGGTGCCCAGAACTGGACAGCATACTCTAGGTGTGGCCAGACCAGAGTCTTGTAGAGCGGTAGAATTATCATTTTATCCCTAGAGTTAATCCCCTTTTTAATGCATGCCACTATTCTGTTTGCTTTGTTAGCAGCAGCTTGGCATTGCATGCCATTGCTGAGCATGTCATGTACTAGGACCCCCCGGCCCTTTTCCACCCAGAGGTTCTCCCCCCTAGTGTATAGATTGCATTCATATTTTTTCCACCCAAATGCATTATTTTACATTTTTCTACATTGAACTACATTGACCACACTGGCCTTACTACCCTGATTCCCCGAAAATAAGCCCTACCCTGAAAATAAGACCTACAAGGGCTAATTTGGGGGGTAGGGCTTATATTGCAGCCATCACCGTCAATCACGCTAGGTCTTATTTTCGGGAAAACAGGGTAGTGACTAGTCCTTTGTCCTTTTACAACCTAGCAAAAAAGCTTAGAGAAACTTGTTGAAATATTGTACTTGTTTACAGAGATGGTAAGGATCTGGATCAGGGTTTGGTTCATTTTCTCTGAAGAACAAACATTTGAACACACATTCACTATATCCCAAAATGTAATAAGTCTGAGAGAACCATCATCCCAGACAGCATGGGACATCTCTACCCATGTATGACCTTTCTTTGTAAGGAACAGTGCTGCTGGGTTTGATACAGCCAAGGTAGTTTGCTTACTCTGTTTACACAATTCACACAAGCTACGGCATGCAGTAATATAACCCACTGCTGCTTACAGCATGGAACTTCTTGGTAAAGCAGTCGTCTAAGTGTGAGAGATGTTACTGAGATCACTTCTCCAAGAAACCACTGGGAGTGTCTCACTTTCCCATCGGTTGAGTCACCCTCAACTCTTGTAGACTGTTTTGTGTTCATACGCAGAATGGAGAGGATGAAATCATAACACCTAACAAGTGCTTGGGAAAGGTGTTTTCTTCTAATCAGCCAAGTCTATGGACTCTCAATCTATAGGTGTTCTCCTGTGATGATACTTTGCCGTTCTTAGCTTATTAACATAGTGGTAAACCCAAAACCAAACATTTATTATATTGCCGCTTAACAATTCTTAGATGTGATGGCTGCATTAGTTTTATTTTTTAGGCTTTCTTTCCTTTATTTTCACCTTGTGATCTGACCAGTAAGTCTGTTGTTTTTCAATAGAACAAGCTCTCCTACAAATGTATCAACTAAGAGTGTTGAGACAAACCATTTACCACTGGCATGGGTGACTGCTTACGATGATCAACTTTAATTTATTCATGTAAAACCTTTTTCCCAAAAGTAAAAAAAAAAAAAAACGTTGCTGTAACTGCTTGTGTAACTGTGGCTCTGCATTCAGATATGTGCACTCACTCCTGCCTGCATGTCAGAGTTTGACATGTGATTGTGCCCAAGCCAGTGCTGCGTGTGCATCCTCTTCCATTGGCTGCCTGCACGCAGCTCTCGATTAGATGCACACACATCTGCCAGGGGTTCTGGATGCGGGATTTTATTAATTGGCAGACTGAATAAACGCTTAAAGTGGTTGCAAACCCGGGTAACCAAAGAAAAAAACCCTGCAAGACAAAGGCATAATGAGCTAGTGTGCATAGCATACTAGCTCATTATGAATTACTTACCTGAGAACGAAGCCCCCACAGCCATCCTCGTCTCCCCCTCCAGCCGGCAACATCTCTCCCGGAGGTTACTTCTGGGTATTGCGGCTCCAGCATTGTGATTGGCCAAAGCCGCGATGATGGGAACGGCACAGTACAACTGAAGCAACGGCACATACGTGCCATTGCTTCAGTTGGCTTAAGTGCGCATGTGCCGATGACGTTGGCACATGCAAATACAGGGATATCTCCTCAACTGTGCAGGCTTAGGAGATATCCAGTATAGCTAAAGGTAAGCCTAATTATAGGCTTGCCTGTAGTTTAACATGGTTGTAAATGGTTTACAACCACTTTAAAGTGCTTCTGCAGCCTAGAAAGAAAAAGGGACACTTACCTATCCAGGGATCCAGCGCTGTCCTCACCTGAGCCAATACTTCATTGGTCTTTGGTCCCTGGCACTGGCATGTTAAAGTGATACTAAACCCAGGACCCTGCGTTCACTATATCTGGTCTCCCACAGTACACAGAACATGGAAATGCAATTATTTTAGTAAATATAAATTGCTAAATACCTTTTCTCATCAGCAGTATATAGCCATCTTGTGACTTCTATCAGTGTCTGGTTAAAGCTTGTAGTAGGAGTTTTCACACTGCACTGGCTATCCTATCAGGATCCAGGACCCCTGACCCTCTGTCTGGACATTGCTGATTGGCCATGTGCTGATCACATGCACTCTCCCAAGAAAAAAAAAAAACGCTATAGCAACACACACCAAACTGTGCATTTGCAGGCTGACTCCAGTAACTTTGTCTTATCTGGACTAGGAATGAGCTTCGAGTTCGAGTCGAACTCATGTTCGAGTTGAACATTGCCTGTTCGCCCATTCACCGAACAGCGAAAAATTTGGGGTGTTTGCGGCAAATTCGAAAAGCTAAGGAACACCCTGTAAAAGTCTATGGAAGAAATCTAAAGTGCTAATTTTAATGGCTTATATGCAAGTTATTGTCATAAAAAGTGTTTGTGGACCTGGGTCCTGCCCCAGGGGATATGTATCAATGCAAAAAAAAATTTTAGCGGCCGTTTTTTCAGGAACAGTGATTTTAATAATGCTTAAAGTGAAACAATAAAAGTGAAATATTAATTTAAACTTCATACCTAGGGAGTGTGTATAGAATGCCTGTAAAGTAGCGCTTCCCGTGCTTAGAACTGTCCCTGCACAAAGTGTAATTTCTGAAGGAAATTTAAAAGCACTCGCGGCTATAATGAATTGTCGGCTCCCCATAATACAGAGAAAAGTCATTAATAAAAAAAATGCGTGGGGGTCCCCCAAAATTCAATTACCAGGCCCTTCAGGTCTGGTATGGATATTAAGAGGAACCCTGCGTCAAATTAAAAAAAAAAATGAAGTGGAGTTCCCCCCAAAAATCTATACCAGACGCTTTTTCCGAGAACGCAACCTGGCAGGCCGTAGGAAAAGAGGAGGGACGAGAGAGCGCCCCCCCTCCTGAACTGTACCAGGCCACATGCCCTCAACATAAGGAGGATGCTTTGGTGGTCTGTGACCCCTCAAAGCACCAAGTCCCCATGTTGATGGGGACCAGGGCCTCATCCCCACACCCCTTGCCCGGTGGTTGTGAGGGTCTGCCGGCGGGGGGCTTATCGGAATCTGGAAGACCCCTTTAACAAAGGGGACCCCCAGATCCTGCCCCCCTATGTGAATTGGTAAGGGGTACATTGTACCCCTACCATTTCACAAAGAAAGTGTAAAAAAATTGTAAAAAAACACACAGACACCGTTGGGATAAGTCCTTTATTAAAAATAAAAAAAAAATAAAAAAAGATTCCAGCGGTGGTAATCCACTCTCGGTATCCAGCGATGGATGATCTCTCCTCTCCAGGTCCGGGGTCCCACGATGATGTCCAGCGCAGCATATCCTGTATCTACCGGAGACTCCGCGGGAATCCTGGCAGCCTGACAGGTCTCTTAGCTGAGGACGGGGCCACCCGTCACGTGACCCAGTCCCCCTCTGATGCAAGGGAAAACCCGGGCTTCACCAGTGATGTGCGGGTGAACCCACCACCCTCTGATGTAAATTAGCACTTTAGATTTTTCATGTTTGACTTTAACGACTTTAACGGTGTTCAGATGTTCGAACAAATTTATTGCCTGTTCGCATGTTCTGATGCGAACCGAACTGGGGAGTGTTCGGCTCATCCCTAATCTGGACCTGTTTTGGAGTCAGTGAATGAAGAGGAGGATCTGTGCATACAGGATCAAACAGCCTTTTTACACAATGCGGAGGTTTAACCCCTTAGGTTACACAGTGAGTATAACAAGCATGCTTTACTGCATATACAGACTGATTTTACTGTTGAGGGTTTAGTAACACTTGAACTGTGGGCAACCAGTTGTGACTGCTTGCAGCTTCACAGCTGGCAGTCCACTGTGAATGCGCAAGATCTGCAGCACTTTGTGAATGATAACGTAGCCTCCAGGTACCCGCTCCAAAGGTAGTAAAGGGGGCAAGGAGGTGGAAAAACTGCACTTGCCCTTTTGGGTGAAGTTTCGTTTTAAGAAAACATAACACACAACACAGATAGGGAAAAAAAAACACAAAAACAATACCGATATCAGAACTACACAATGTATCAAGGATGAATATCACATTACATGTATGCTACCTATATTAGTGTTCTGGTATTTAATGTATGCATTTTTTGCATAATTCATGGCACATTCTGTGATCATTTAGTACAGGGAGAAGTCACTTCCATGAGAACATTACCAGTACATTTGCACAAAAGAGGCTTTTTGTAATAGCAGACCTCCTGCTGAGAAGACATGGCACTCCCTTGACCCAGAATTGTGCTCACATGTAGTGAGTCTATCTGCCTAGGGGTATGAACTGATACTTAGATAAAGCTACAGCTGGAGGTCTGGCGTGGACTCGTAAGGTCACTCCTGATGATGTCCTAGAACAGCAAACCACTTTCATGAACATAAAAAGCACTCATATGTATTACTAATACACACTTCCAGCTATTGATTATGTTTTATGGCCCAATGTTGTTAGATGGCAACTGATATTATAGCAACAATGGACTACCCTCTCATTTCTTATGTTGTTTTGAATTTTATGCAAGGAGGCAAACTTCTCGTTTTAGTTAAAAGAGATTCTAAAGTCTAAATATTTTTTATCATAATGCATTTTGTGCATTAAAGGGTATCTCCACTTTAGTGGGAAAAATAATAGCAAAAATGTATATAACGTATACAATTGCGTCATATTGTAATGGAATGTTATTTAAAATTACAGTGGGGACGCAAAGTATTCAGAACCCCTTAAATTTTTCACTCATTTAAGTTAATTTTTTCCTCATTAATGTACACACAGCACCCCATATTGACAGAAAAACACAGAATTGTTGACATTTTTGCAGATTTATTAAAAAAGAAAAACTGAAATATCACATGGTAGTAAGTATTCAGACCCTTTGCTGTGACACTCATATATTTAACTCAGGGGCGGATCCAGAGTCTAGTCTCGGGAGGGGCACTGCCAGAAAATAAGGCTACTTTCACACTGGGACGGGTGGGCGTCGGCGGTAAAGGCCACTAGCGGGGCGGTTTTATCCCATTTATTTCTACTGAGACAAACAGCCGCTATATCCCAATATGACATGCTGGTGCGGGTCCTTGAATAAACCCTGCATGCATTCTGTAATCCCCGCGCATGACATATTGGGATATAGCGGCTGTGTGTCTCAGTAGAAATAAATGGGATGCTGGCATTGGGATACATGTAACACTTTATGCAGTAAAAGACATACCTGCATGTTAAGCCCCATACACACGGTCGGACTTTTTCATCAATTTGGTCCGATCGGACAAGGTTGTTGAAAAATCAGACCGTGTGTATGCACCATCGGACAGTGTTCGTCGGTTTGTCCGTCGGACAAAGTCTTATCTCCTGCTGGAAAGATTTGCCGTCAACCCGGTCCGATCACACCAAATCCGAGCGTGTGTACGCTTGTCCGACGGACAAAGTGCTACGCATGCTCAGAAGAAATTCTGTGACGGAAGCGCTCGGTCAGGTAAAACTACCTTTCCTAATCGACACAGCACATTCGTCACGCTGCAATGTTAAAATGTCTTTAATGCAGCGCATTCTCTTTTTCTTTACAATGCAACAAGAATGACATCTTTTAGCTGCTCCTATTCACCCGCACTTCTCACAAACTTACTTCTTTATTACTTTGCAGCATTTATACACTACATGTTTATTTTTACTCTGAACGGAAAAGAATCTTTGTTATTTTTTTACCATGATTTGTCTTTTTTTTTTTTTTTTTTTTTGGGGAATACATATTTGAATGTTTTTTTTTTTTTTTTTTTTGGAGGGGGGTTGTGTGTCTCAAATTACCAAAAACACATTATTTACATTTGTATTTCTTGCTTAAATTTACTAGGAGGTTGTTTGTTGTTGTTGCCCCTTGTTAATTCTACTTTAGGATTAGTGAAATGTACCAGCCTACTCAAAGAAAAACTGTCATTGTAGCAAAGTAAAACACAATAGTCAATGATTATTTCAAATCAAAAAAACCTTTATTTAGGTCACACCAACAAACCAAAGAGGAACGCAGCCATGGTGAAACTTGGGGAATTTGCAAAGTCTTGGCCCCCCACGGCAACCATCATTGTCCAAGCGTAGAAAATTGGGGGCCTGAGGAGTACGTATATTAAGGGGAGTGCAATCTGGTCGTGAAGTCCAAAGTATCCGGAACTGCAGCAGATGCCATCTAGGTCCCCAGGCTCTGGTACTACAAGAGGCTCCATCTTCTCTCACACCAGACTGATTGCAGGTCGTCACTCTCAGGTCTTCCTTCCACGCTTCCTTCCACGCTGTGGCTGTCGTGCTGGTGGGGTGGCAGAAGGAGGAGGAGGAGGAGGAGGAGGAGGAGGAGGCGGAGCATGGTAACTATGGCAAACATGTGTGACTGGGGTCATCTCCCCAGCCCTACCCTTATTTAGGACATGGAGGATGAGCCCCTCACACATGTTGCGTTGCCCCACCTCCATACCCATCATTTTTGTGACAACCACCGAGCCAAAGGTCTCCTCGTCGGCGGGTGTGGCATGTAGGGAGTCTGAAGCCTCTCTGATCATCCGGAGCGCTGACTGTGCCGCATAACCCCCCCTTCTCGCCCTTTTGTACGGAGGGCGGAGGGGAGGGGTTTGGGTGTCAGTCAGGCTCCGAGGCCTAGCCCCCTCTTGGCTGCCACTACCCAGCTGGTGGCTGCCACTAACCCCTGCCTCCTCCTGACTGCCACCTTCCACAGCCACCTCCTGGCTGAGGTCTTCCTGTGTAGGAAAAAGGGACATAGTTTCAGTTATTTGTTCATCAAACACACACAATTCTCATCTAGTGACTGGTGCAAAATGTTTACAAATAGAAAACCATACAATTCTCAGCCCAGCAGTTTAGATTCTGGCCCCAAATGTCTCCCACACCACTGTCTGTTGATATGTCAAACACGTTAGGAACTAAGCAATTGGCGATCCTGAATTAAGTGAACATCATTCATTATTCCCATAAATGGTAACAAAACTACTATACCTGGAACAAGCTGGGCTCCTCCACCTCTTCCAGACTGGAAGGCCCAGGTTGCTCCTCGGAAGCCTCATCAGGGGTGGGCTGCGCGCAAGGAAGCGTGGAAGGAGGAGTTGAGGTTGGCTCCGTGACATCAGCCTGGTCCTTCAGAAAATGGAGACTCTGATAGTACCAGAGCTTGGGGACATAGACCTCATCTGCTGAAGTTGCAGTTTCCTCAGACTTCACGACCTTCTTCCGCTCCCTGATATACGCACTCCTCAGGCTGCCAATTTTCTTTCTAATATCATCAACAGTTGCCGTGGGGAACCTTGGCTTGACAAATTCCACAAGTTCCTCCAGGGCTGCGTGCCTCTTTGGTTTGTTGGTGTAATGTGGGTGTATACCCTGCCACAATATGGGAAAATCCCTGTATTTGGCAATGAAGAGGGGGAGAAAACTCATGTCGTTGAATCCCTTCATATCAATCTCTGCAAGACACAACAACACACCAAACCCTATAAATTATGTCAGGCTAAACTCTCCTAATCTTCTCCATAAAGAAGCCTCAAGTTCAAATCAGTCTAGGCTAGTTATGTACCAACGTTAAATTGTACCTTCGTTTGTAGCGATCGTCTCGTGTGAGTTTTTCTCTCCCCTCGTCTCCCAGATCGTGGCTACGACACAGGCGTGTGACGTTTTATATACACTGCGCATGCTTCAAACTCCGCCCGCCCCTGACGATCTTTCTCGTCTATTCCCCACCCCTTCTCTTTACGGCGTAGTGGGGAGAGCACATGGCGGGGACACAGCAGGTGCGCCACAAATATCCCACCAACGAGGAGGAGGACGAGGAAAGTCCGGAGGCAGAAACGTCCCGATCCCGGAGCCTGAAATTCAAGGCCTCCAATATGTCATTTGGAGAAATGTTGGAGATGGTGGACATATTAAAGAGGAGCGACTATGATGGGAAGTATGGGCCTTACCTCAACCCCAATGTCCGCAAGGCCAAGATCATGTCTAAAGTTGTGAGAAGGCTGTACAATAATTTTGGGGTACAACGATCCAAGGAGCAACTCAGGAAACGCTGGTCAGACCTGAAACTGAGGGAGGCCGATCAGTACAGAAAGATCAAGAGAATTCTTCAAAAAAGTAAGTAGTTGTGTTTTGTGTTTGATTTCTTGCTTGCATACTGCTCCATTGTGTTTTGATTTTTACCAAGTTGTACATTCCAAAATGGCCACTTTCAGGTTCGTCTGTGCATTCCGATCGTACTCAGCCTCGATCTTTCTGCCACTGTCATGGTCGTGTGTGTGTGCATTCGATCGTACACAACCTCGATCGTTCGGCCACTTATAATACGATGTTTGGTGTTTTTTTTGGGGAAAGGAAGTTTGTTCTCACTAGAAATGTCATCAAGAATGTAAAGCCAATTTATTCAATGTAAAGGAGAGGTCACTCAGTAGCTGTTTACCCATCTGGACTCTAGAGCACTAGTGCTGGGACACCCAAACCCCCTTTTTATTATGCTTTTCCACACATGTGCTCCAGTGGATACTAGAGGGGGGTCTCCATCACACAAACTTCTACCAAAAAGCTAGTCAGTTTAGCACCTTTACAAAGTGACTTCATTCATGTAGTTGACATTTGTAACTGGCCAAACTAAAATAGTGTCCGTCACTTTCAAGCAATGTTTGTCATTTCCTATTTCTGCCCTCAATAGCTTGTGTTGCTAAATCTTCCTTTTGGACATTCTCATAGGGGAGCGAAAACTTGGGCCGTCTGAGGAAACCCCCAAACCAACACCTCCCAAAAAAGGGGAAAGAGCAGAAGCAGAGGAGGAGGAGGAGGAGGAAGGAGAGATCATCGAACTTGGAGAAATTGTCACCACAACAGGTGAGTGTGGGAGAACACAGCTACTGGTAAGCTAATCCATGTATGGCTGCCTCATTTCCAACACCCCATTTTTGTTTGTTTGTGGTTTTTAGGTGACGTGGATGTTGTGGAAGAAAAATCGCACTTTACCACAGAGAGTGCCCACGTACTCATCGGAGAGATAATGGTCTGCAATAGAGATCTAGATTACATAAAGCAAAACATCAATGATGTTCAACAAAAATTGAAGAACATCATTGATGTTTTAGGAAAAATATGAAAACGCACCAAGTAATTAACACACATTTGTGCCAGCTTCAGAACACATTTGCAACTTAAAAACTGTCTGAAATTTGGAACATGCACACATTGTGTCCACATGTGCTAGCTCCCACCATGGTGGATGAATGGCAACGTTTTTTTGGGGGTGCAAACACTTTACGAACTACGAAAGTGGTTGTGGTGAAGGGGTTGCACCCCCAAAAAACGTCCATTCATCCCCATGATGGAAAATGGCACTTTTGAAGCTTCTAGGCATGTGTTTTACCATCTAATGACCATTTTCAGTCCCAAATTGTGTGCATGTTCCAAATTTCCACTTTTTGGGGGTGACCCCCCCATGTGATGAAGGCAAGATCAAACACACTTTGAACATATAGTCATGTCTGATCTTGTCTTCACTTTACAAAGTTGAACTTTCCAAGTTCCTAGGTTCTGTTTTGCTCCATGCCTGGTTTTACCAATTGCGGAATGTTTGTAAACAATGTTGTAAATAACCAAGATGTTGTCAGTTTTGGCGTGAAGATTGTAAACGCACTTGTTTTCCTAGTAAACTTTTATTTTTCTAAATGTGTGGCTTCCTTATTTAAAAAACACAATGCATTATGTATGTAAAATGAAAAGGATATGGGGGGCAATGGGTGTTATTTACTAAAGGCAAATCCACTTTGCACTCCAATTTTCTTTCCCGGGGAACTTTTTCAATGCACTTGTAGAGCATAGCGGATTTGACTTATGTAAATGACACCCACAGTGCTTTGTACGAAAACACGGAGCACAGCATTTTGGAGAATACACACATGTCAGACCTGGTGATGAAAAGGAGTATTTTGGGTGTCAGTTATGCAGTACAAACCTTCTCTAGACCAAAGATTAGGTAGCAAACACACAACATGAGAATAATCTTTTTGGGAAGAAGAGACTGTTACCTCCTTTTGCCCAGAAAGTGCATTCCCACTGTCGAAGGCAAAGGGAAAAAATGTCAAAGTAAAATAAGCTAAAAAGAAGACTGAAATGACATGAAATCATAGGTTGGTTAAAATATCAGATTTATTAAAAAATGCCTCTCACACATCGTCAGGCAGAGCAATGGCCCCCCTACCCACAAAGTACTGCATATATTGGTCCCGGACCACACGGGCATTTAGAGGGGGCAACCCTGGACGTGCCACTCGAAGGGCTGTGAGTTCGGCATTTGGAGGGCCCTCCACATCTGGGCCAACGGGCACCACATAGTTCCTGTTATGTCTTTTGAGGAAGTTGTGCAATATGCAACAGGCAAGAACTATGTGGTTCAGTTTGTATTCCGCCAAGTTAAATGCCGTCAGGAACAGGCGGAAGCGGCTGGCCAGGATGCCAAAAGCGTTCTCCACAACTCTTCTGGCTCTGGACAGCCTGTAGTTGAAGACCCTCTGGTCCGGGGTGAGGGTCCTCATCGGGAACGGCCTCATCACATGGGGAGTCAACGCAAACGCTTCATCTGCGACAAAGACGAAGGGGAGTCCTTCGGCATTCTCCTCTGGAGGTGGCAAGCACAGACTGCCACTTTGGAGACGCCAGTAGAACTCCGTGTGCGTAATGGCCCCACCATCCGATATCCGGCCGTTCATCCCCACGTCCACATACATAAACTCGTATGTTGCCGACACCACCGCCAACATCACTACACTATTAAACCCTTTATAATTATAATAGTAGGACCCCGAGTTGGGCGGTGGGACGATGCGGACGTGTTTCCCATCAATTGCCCCTCCGCAGTTAGGAAAGTCCCAACGGCTGGCAAAGTGGGAGGCCACAGTCTGCCATTCCTGTGGCGTGGAAGGGAACTGTGGAGTGAAACAAGAAAAAAAAATTAGTCACTTTGCACCTAAACATTGCAAGCAGATTAGACAATCAACATCTTGGAACAAGAGCATTGTATAAAATTGGAGGCTGGAAAGTATTTGCACAGAAAAGTAGAGGCTCCCCTTCACAGATTACTCACCCCCCCATCAATCCCCCCACTTCTGATGGGCCATTGGCAATAACTAGGGGTTTTGGGGGGGGGGGGGGTGGACAGCTAACCCTCTGCACTTCATTGATTGGCAAATGGCTCAATAATGTGGGCTAGTTTGGCCAGACCCTCTGTACTTAACACTATTGGCAGGCCACAGGAAAGATCAAATAACATTTCAACCCCCCCCCCCCCCCCCCCCCCCCAAAAAAAAGGCAGGCACAGTGTGACATTATTAAATTACCAAGCAAGCTAATAGGAGGGAAAGAAGACAAAAAAATAGGAAATGGAATGTATGGAGGCAGCCCCTTGCACTACATGCTTTGCTGAATTCATCCCTAAAGATGCGCACTATAAAGAGGTAGGTATATAGTGTGTATGGACCTTGGGAAAGCCAGCAGATAAAGGATTGGTACCATCTGACAGAGCAGTTGGGGGAGGGGGTTCCTAATGAGTTTGCCCCCCCCCCACCAAAAGAACAAAAAAAGGGGGCTCTACATGAAGTAAACCACACAGCAAACATTTGTGCATATTTTAGGGGGTGTTTTGGGGCAAACAATACTATGCAGCAGACAAAAGACATTGCTTAAGTGACTAGGCCATAGGTGTCTATTGGGGCAGAAGAGCATGCTGGTGAGGTAAGTGAAGGGAAAAATGCATGAAGGAGAAAAGGGGCACAGCATATTAGAACATATTGCAATCATGGTAATTAGGGAAGGAGGTCAAAAATACAAGTCATTAGCAAACAGAGCATACATAGAAGGGAATAGTAAAGTATAAATGTTACCTTAATATAGTCCTCCTGCAGGACCTGAATGATGGCAGAACAGGTCTCTGGAATAATGATTCCCAGGGCCTGGGGAGAGATACCTGAAGAGAACTTCAAATCCTGAAGACTTCTCCCTGTCGCCAAGTACCTCAACGTGGCAACAAGCCTCTGCTCCGGAGTAATGGCTTGTCTCATGCAGGTATCCTGCCGGCTGATAAAGGGGGTCAGCAAAGCCAAAAGACGGTGAAAATCGGGGTCCGTCATCCTGAGAAAGTTCCTGAAATCATCAGGATTATTCTCCCGGATCTCACGAAGCAAAGGCATGTGCGAGAACTGGTCACGCTGAAGCAACCAATTCTTGGTCCACATACTCCTCGTCACTCTGTTCATGGACGGGTCTTGGGTCAAAGCTAAAAGCCCGACACCAATTCCGCGTACAGCACGAACTCGGCGACGAGTACGCACGGGAAACATCGCTCAGAAGGTCACAAAAGGTCGGCTGGTCAGAACGGACAAACAGAAAGCACCGATAAACAGCAAGGCCTGAAAGAACGAAGTGAATACCAGCAACGAGCAGACAATAAGCAGTGCAAATCAAAGCGTCCTATATCAAGATATAGGCCGCAATGACCAACAAATGCGAACTGACTACACGCACTAATAAACAGATACGCACGACAAGCACAAACTGAAGAGCAGTAACGATCTGAGTCAGAAAACTGAGAAGCGCG
The DNA here is from genome assembly GCA_028564925.1 of Lithobates sylvaticus. Classification (NCBI taxonomy): domain Eukaryota; kingdom Metazoa; phylum Chordata; class Amphibia; order Anura; family Ranidae; genus Lithobates; species Lithobates sylvaticus. The sequence goes on from CM053028.1 coordinate 78,146,953, forward strand.
AATCTTAAGTCACCAAACTTCCACTAACTCTCGATAAACACGGGATCAGCAGAAGGAGCCCAACGGGTGCCTGACGTGGTGCTGAACTTCCCTTTTGTAATCTCGTGGACGACGACTTACGTCACGACGTTCTTCCGGACCGGATATTCCGACAACGTAGTCCGACCGTGTGTACGCAATGCCAACATCGGACAAAGTACGTCGGACAAAGTCCGACCGACCTGGTCCGCGGATTGTCCGAGCGTGTGTATGGGGCTTAAGACGCATGTCTGCAGCACGCCCTGTGTGAATGAAGCATAAAGATTAATTTTTCTGTCATTCTATATCATCATTATTATCATAATCACACAATACAAGTGCTGTGGCTCAACGCACCTGTACTGTGTGATTATCATGATGATAATGATTGGTAATTGTAATATGGCACATGGAGGGGGTTAATGTACTCACTGATGTATTACTGACCAGTGGGAATTAATTAACCCCTTTGTGCTGCATTAGTGGCACTAGTGGCAGTGTTTATAAACCCCTTCATGCTGTAGCATAAAAGGGGTTAATTAACATTGATGGTGCCACTGTCATTAATGCAGCACAAAGGGGTTAATTGCCACTGGTCACTAATGCATGAATGAGTACATTAACCCTCTCCATGTGCCATATTGCAATTACCATTGTAAATTATTTAACCCCCCCCCCCAAAGTGTTAACCACTTCACATGTAAGACAAGGTGTTAACTCATTAACATAACAATGCCGGCCGCCCGTGGCTCATTAACATAACAATGCCGGCCGTCCGTGGCTCATTAACATAACAATGCCGGTCGTAGCTCATTAATATAACAATGCCTTAGCTAAGTAAGTCATCACTTACTTGCAGTGCACTGAGCTGGCTACAAGTCCATCTTGTCTTCAAACCTGCGCGCCTCTGAATTGTGACGTCACACCAGCCGGGACTAAGAAGCTCCAGGCGGGTGGAGATCACTCCGCCTGACAGGGAAGTGAAGTGACACTCGCACCGCTCTGCTGCAACTCTGCCAGCATGTAGCAGCGGCCCCGTGTCACATAGATTACAGACCGCCATAGTGACCCACTGGCCCCCTCTAAATGAACTGATGGGAGCCAGGGGAAGCAGTAATAAAGTCCCTGCAGCTGCATTTAGATGCCTCTTACCGCAAATCTGGTGAGGTGGCAGAGGGAGAAAGCCTATAGTAAGTACTATTTTCTGGGGGGGGGGCAATTGCCCCGTTGCCCCCCCCCCTGGATCCGCCCCTGATTTAACTCAGGTGCTGTCCATTTCTTCTGATCATCATTGAGATGGTTCTACACCTTCATTTGAGTCCAGCTGTGTTTGATTATACTGATTGGACTTGATTAGGAAAGCCACACACCAGTCTATATAAGACCTTACAGCTCACAGTGCATGTCAGAGCAAATGAGAATCATGAGGTCAAAGGAACTGCCTGAAGAGCTCAGAGACAGAATTGTGGTAAGGCACAGATCTTGCCAAGGTTACAAAAAACTTCTGCTGCACTTAGGCCCCTTTCACACTGGGGTGGTTTTCAGGCGGCACAGCGCTAAAAATAGCGCCTGTATACCGCCTGAAAAAAAAACGGCCCCATTCACTCCAGTGTGAAAGCCGGCGGGCTTTCACACTGGAGCGGTGCGCTAGCAGGACGGCAAAAAAAGTCCTGCTAGCAGCATCTTTGGAGCGGTATAGGAGCGATGTGTTCACCGCTCCTATACCGCTCCTTCCCATTGATTTGAATGGGACACCGCGGTAAAACCGCGGCAATACCGCTGCAAAGCGCCGCTACGGCTGCGCTCTGCGGGGGATATTAACCCTTTTTCGGTCACTCGCGGGGGGTAAAACCGCACCGCGAGCGGCCGAAACCCGCGGGCAAAACGACGGTAAAGCAGCGCTAAATATAACGCTGCTTTACCGTCACCGCGGCTCCTGCCCCAGTGTGAAAGGGGCCTTAAGGTTCCTAAGAGCACAGTGGCCTCCATAATCCTTAAATGGAAGACATTTGGGACGACCAGAACCCTTCCTAGTTCTGTCCGTCAGGCCAAACTGAGCTATCGGGGGAGAAGAGCCTTGGTGAGGGAGGTAAAGACGAACCCAAAGATTACTGTGGTTGAGCTCCAGAGATGCAGTCGGGAGATGGGAGAAAGTTGTAGAAAGTCAACCATCACTGCAGCCCTCCACGAGTCAGGCTTTATGGCAGAGTGGCCCGACAGAAGTCTCTCCTCAGTGCAAGACACATGAAAGCTTGCATGGAGTTTGCTAAAAAACACCTGAAGAACTCCAAGATGGTGAGAAATAAGATTCTCTGGTCTGATGAGACCAAGATTTGGACTTTTGGCCTTAATTCTAAGCGGTATGTGTGGAGAAAACCAGGCACTGCTCATCACCTGTCCAATACAGTCCCAACAGTGAAGAATGGTGGTGGCAGCATCATGCTGTGGGGGTGTTTTTCAGCTGCAGGGACAGGACGACTGGTTGCAATCGAGGGAAAGATGAATGCGGCCAAGTACAGGGATATCCTGGACGAAAACCTTCTCCAGAGTGCTCAGGACCTCAGACTGGGCCGAAGGTTTCTCTTCCAACAAGACAATGAGCCTAAGCACACAGCTAAAATTAAAGAAGGAGTGGCTTCACAACAACTCCGTGACTGTTCTTCAATGGCCCAGCCAGAGCCCTGACTTAAACCCATTTGAGCATCTCTGGAGAGACCTAAAAATGTCTGTCCACCAACGTTTACCATCCAACCTGACAGAACTGGAGAGGATCTGCAAGGAGGAATGGCAGAGGATGCCCAAATCCAGGTGTGAAAAACTTGTTGCATTTTTCCCAAAAAGACTCATGGCTGTATTAGATCAAAAGGGGGCTTCTACTAAATAGACTTAGGACCATGTGATATTTCAGTTTTTCTTTTTTAATAAATCTGCAAAAATTTCAACAATTCAGTGTTTTTCTGTCAATATGGGGTGATGTGTGTACATTAATGAGGAAAAAAATTAACTTAAATGATTTTAGCAAATGGCTGCAATATAACAAAGAGTGAACAATTTAAGGGGGTCTGAATACTTTCCATCCCCACTGTACCTTTCCTTTTCAATCTGCAGTGCTATAATTTTCTGTAAATGCAATGCAATATGGATACCTGGAGGTGTTCTGTACACAGATGGTGTACAGCACGCCCCTCAGAAACATAATTTCCTGCTTATGTGATTGGCTTACTGATTTTCCCAGAAGTCCGCACTAAGATTTCAGTTTTAAGTCAGATTTCAGGCATCCCCTGCAACAAAAATGTCATTTTTTTGGTGAGACACTCCCAATAGGAAATCATGGCTGGGAAGGGATGCAGGCCCAGCAATTTTCCTCATTAGAGCCCTGCAGGTTCAACAGCTGATTGATAATTATGAAACCACTCCAAATAGATTCACTTACCACATGGACACAGACAAACACAAGGGGATTGCTTCAGAATAACAAAAGGTAGAAACCTCCAACAAAGTTTGTTAATATCCTGGAAATGTACATTGAACACCTAGTGGAGAAAGTTTTTTTATCTCAACAAAAGTGGAGTTACTTTTTAGGCCTCTTACACACTGCAGCTTGAAAAGCTTATTTTTTTTTTTTTTACAGCTCATTAATTGTAATGTGCCTATGCACACAGGTGCGTAATCAAGTGTCGTGCATTCTTCAGTAAAAAAAAAAAAGAGAAAAATCAGCTTTTTTGGTCTGCAATTTACACCTCATGCGCGCAAATACGCACAAATGTGCACAAATGCCCAATTACACATTGTGCACAACAAGAGTGTGAGAATGGAAGATGGGTGATGTTAGACATCTGGGCATGGAGGGCAGGATGATGTAAAGGCATGGTTGCACATTTCAGAGCCTTTGGACCGTCTCTTTCTCAAGACACTTTCCTGACTTCCTGCTTTCACAGGAGAAACTGAGGGAAGCGCAGCCATAGGTTCCTGCTACTGCCAGTCAAGGAGGCTTACCAATGCTTTCTGTGTTTTTCGATGCACACAGCCTGGCTCAGGACCCAAAGGTAATGTGCACGTATGGGTGCCTCCTTAGCACCTGGCTGGCTACAGGAGGCACCCGAAGGAGGGAGGAGTTGGCAGCTCAGGTGGGGACTGCCAGAAGAATTGGTGAGCAACCTTTCTTTGCATTATCATTGCACAGAGCAGGTAAATATAACCACTTTTATCATTAAAAAAAAAAAAGTAGTTACACCTTTAGATAAAAGTGGGAAGTGTCAAACTTGACTTCAGGAACAGACACAGGGTATCTGTCCATGTCTGCAGATCAATGAAAATTTATATCCAGGAGCACTCCGAATGGTTCAAGGACCAAAAGAAATGGTGCTTGGTAAACAGTGGATGATGCCACTGTGTAAGCCCCAATCAAATGCTGGCTGATAAAAGAGCCCTGCCAGGCTCTGAAACTCTGAAACCAGGCTGTACTACATGTGATCATTAAAGAGGTGGTCCACCTAAAAAAAAAATATTAAAAGCCAGCAGCTACAAATTAAGGGAATTCCTTGGGGACCCCCAGGTCAACAGAACTAGTGTACTTTTCTGGGGACAACCCAAAATGTGGGTTTTCTTTTACTTTCACTTTCAAAGACAATGGTAAACATGACAAATAGAAAAGGTGAAACTCCCTAATAGGGGCACAAACAAAAATAAAAACCGACAAGCATTCTAATCCCTCTGCACGCTATCCAAAACGTAAAAAAAAGTTTTGCCTTTATTTATACTTTAAATGCAAAGAGGTGGACACTGCTTCATGAAATGCATCAGGCGCTAATAGTATCTTTATGGAATCATATGAATAAATTGCATTTAAAAGAGTGTCAATACTAGGCTTTTTAAATGATGTTGTGCTTAATAAAACCTTGTATTTTTTATACAATTTATTCATGGTGAAGTGCTGTGCTATTCTTAAAAAATCATATTTTACTTGTTTTCTATACTGTTAATACTAATAATTACGCCAATATAATCTGGATCTTTTAAAATTTTCCAGAGAGTCACTTCCTTTCTTTGCTGTATGTGATCATTAAATGTTCTGGTTTTTGGATTATATGGTGTGATGGTTACTATGGGGGTTATTTACTAAAGGAAAATCTATGTTGCACTGCAAGTGCACTTGAAAGTGCACTTTGAAGTAAAGTCACTGTAGATCCGAGGGGGACATGCAAGGAAAATAAAAAACAGCATTTTAGCTTGCACATGATTGGATAATAAAATCAGCAGAGCTTCCACTCATTTCAGATATACCCCTTAGATTTAGAGCGACTGCACTTTCAAGTGCACTTGCAGTGCAAAGTGGATTTTCCTTTAGTAAATAACCCCCTATATTCTGATTGCTGTCCATGGGTGCAGACACCTCTAGTTGTCTTCCATGAATAGCGATCTGCAGTATAGGGCTTGCTCACCACCACAAGGCTCAATGTAACTCATTGCATGATGCATGTTAAAATGTGCAATACAGCAATGCATGGGTGCATTAATGTGTATTGCCATTCAAAGTTAATTGCAATCCAATGCACATGTAGTGTGTGCTGCAATGCAACTGCATTAGTGCAATACAACCTGCAGTTGCATATGCTCTACATGTTGGTTTGAAAAGAACAACTGCTCTTGCAAAGTGCAACTTCACTTTGCAAAGTGCACAGTCTACAGGCATACCCCACTTTTAAGTACACAATGGGGTTTATTTACTAAAGCTGGACAGTGCAAAATCAGGCTCACTTCTGCATAGAAACCAATGACCTTCGAACCTCAGCTTGTTCAATTAAGCTTTGGTAATAAAACCTGGAAGCGCATTGGTTTCTATGCAGAAGTGAGCCCGATTTTGCACTTTCCAGCTTTAGTAAATAAACCCCATTGTGTACTTAAAAGTGGGGTATGTCTGCATTTGCCTTTAGTAAATCAACCTCAGTGTGTTTTTTTTTAGCACACTGTGTTATGGTATGGTTGGGCCTAACTAGACTTTGACTCCTATTGACTTCAAAAGGGTTCGGATTTGGCATCTGAATGTCAGTTATATTCAGTGAACCACCCCTGAATCTAAACCTGGGACTTTCAGCGTATCTCAACTAGTAGTAACATTTGTTTTAGTTTGAGTCTAGGATGTAAAAAGTTAGTATATCATAAATGGGGAAATACACTTTATTAGCCAATTTCATAATAGGTAGTGCTTATTTTGTCTATATAAAGTTATTTAGAATCTCCCACTGTGAAACTGAAACCCCATACATTACAGTAAAAGTGGGATGAAAAAAAACAAAAAAAAAACAAGATCAGCTTCGGAGAGAATATTTCAAATTAAGACCAGATGGGAGCTGAAGGCGGTTGACTTGTTGGAGTCAGTGACATTTAAAAAGCCATCACTTCCTTTCCATTTCACATTCAGACCTACAGTACTTTATGCAGCCAGGTTGGGGGTTAAAATAAAAGAATGGCAGTAAAGAATGGCAGTAATTATTTTGCATAATATTTGTTTTCAGATGGAATTTTATTGCTGTAGCATAAGATGGAATTTTATAGTTTTTAAACAAAATTGAAGCTGGAGGCTATTCTGAAAAGGTTTTGTGCACTTAATGTTAACTCAATGTTAACGTCTTAGAAATAGTTTTAACTTTATTAAATAGCCTAAATTGCTACAGTGTTTCACAAAAACATTTCCAACATAACAATCAACTTTACCCCTTTTACTTTTACCGCCTTCTTCTTCCCTTCACAGATTGGCTGGCAAAGTTATGCTTTTTATTTTGGCTAAATAATTCAAATTTTTATAACTTTTATCTAGGGAATGTTAGAGAGCTGAGGCATGATAACGAGCTTACAACAGCCTCTATTCACAGGAACTGTACTGGTACATGGAGAGCTAAGATGAATGGCACGAGTCACTTTCAAGTATAGCTTCACTTTTGGTGAATTTGTCCTTTAACTATTTCAGTCCACTCTCGGAATGCAGTCCACCCAAAAAAATCCTGGGATTTTTGATGTGTGGCCCGGTTTGATGCTTCACAGTCTTTGCAAAAAAAAAATGTCTGGCCATACTCCATAGGCCGAACAAGAGGGGGGTGATGCAAGACAAATATGTTTACATGGGCTGCCTACATACCTAATTAAGCCTGTAGAACCATGTATGTGTCATATTCTTTAGGACCACCATGAGAAGAGCCCTCCTACAGCAATGAATCGGGACACATTTACAGTATGAAAAGGAGATTGCCCAAGGTTATTTTTCAAAGGCTGCGTGGTGCTCTTGCTAACCAGGTCCGCACAATGTACACCACTGGCTCAGAGATAGGTATGTTACCAGGTGGGCTTCACAGAGAGGAGGAGGTTGGCATTATTCAAGGGACAATTTCACCAAAAGTAAAGTTGTCCCTTAAAGTCAATTACAATCATTTACAGGCATACCCCACTTTTAAGTATACAATGGGGTTTACTTACTAAAGCTGGAAAGTGCAAAATCAGGCTCACTTCTGCATAGAAACCAATGAGCTTCTAACCCCAGCTTGTTCAATTAAGCTTTGGTAACAAAACCTGGAAGCTCATTGGTTTCTATGCAGAATTGAGCCTGATTTTGCACTTTCCAGCTTTAGTAAATAAACCCCATTGCGTACTTAAAAGTGGGGTATGCCTGTAGTAAGTGTGTGTCATTACCAGTCAGCATGGGACAACACATTTGCATGGGACAACAAACTCAACTGAACAGTCATTCTTCCCAAGGTCCTTATATATAAATACAGAGATAAGCCTGGTGCTATTTTCAGAGCCTAATTAGAAATACTGCATAACAGGTACTGAACAACGTTTTTGCCCAGGGAACCCTTTCTGTAGATTTTAAGATAATTAATGAGAGTACATTATTTAGACATCATACTGCCTTGAATGATGACCCCTTTTGTATTAGCTCTGCCCCTTGTGACTTTAAAAACTTTGGTAAACACTACTGCTAGAATGTACTATTATAGGCCACATTGGGTCTGCTTTATATACAGGGAACCTTTGCAACCATACAGAATACCAAACAAGCTAAATGAAAGATTATTTTTTCAACTTCAAATAGCCTTCTAACTCTTCTCAACTCCCCCTGCACAACCAGCCCCCTTTATATCTCTTGATGGATTTAGCCAAAGATGGCCAGAAGAGCAAAACTAAACAATTACATCATTGTAAAATATTGTTGATTTTTGTAAAATATTATTGAACCCATTATCTTTCATTTGAGTTTATTGTATTATATTTAATGTATATTTTAATTTATATTTGTTTCTATCTACTTGTTATACCAATTTTATGATTCTGTATACCACCACTTTCTATCTTAGTTTATCCTACTCTATTATAGATATGACCTGTCTTAAAATACTACATATTTACAATCCTCCAATCTTACAATTCCATGTGCTCAAAGGAATTTGTGCCCATAGACTTCAGTGTATCGCCCTGTACTGTGGAAGTGGAAAATTGAAGCCATGAATCCCATTTTATGGGGGGGGGAATTAAAGTTTAATGTTCATTAAACCAGATTACTCCAGCCTATCGTTAGAGATATGACAATGGACACCTCTGCCAATCAGGTGGGCTATTTTTTTTTAGATCTTTTTAAATTCACTATTATCATAATTTGCACATTTTAAAGCTGGTTATGTTCAACTTCTTGCCCAAGTAGCTGGTTCACAAGTTATAGTTTGGTAAATACAGCACTGACCAAAACTACATCGGAATAACCGGGGATGATGCAAGTCTTTAATCACAAACATTACTTATCTTGATAGTGTAAAATTCTTGATTCAAACGTTGTCCACAGATGATAACAATTTGTTAGGAAACAATAAAAAGGTTCATTGTTTCATACGCATGTTTACAGAACAATTTTTTGGATATCGTGTATCAGCATGAAAGGAAAATATCTAGCAATGCTTTCTTTGTGTCCAGTATACCCAGGAGTCCATTCTAGTTTGAAACAAACTGACCTTAGAGACTTACAGCCTTTGCAAACCATCCTGTTTGCCTCTATTAATGGAGTTATCTTGGTGAACTCTGGATAAAAACCACAAGAAATTAAATATGTCTTAAAAGGACAAAAATTGCCCATAAGGGTAGCATATAATACACATCCCTCCCTAGGAGACAGGATCATTAAAGTCATAAGGCGCCACAGTTGTAATTGGGATGTGCCAATATGCAGTCTCTCAGTCAGAGTCATTTCTTTTCATTGATAGTGGAAAGAATTCATTTTTATTCCTGGGTGAGAAATTCTTATGATGGGACAGTCTCAAGACCTCCAGAGCTCACACAGGAAGTAGTTGTATTATTAGTTGTGGTCATCTGGCTGCCTGTACTATTACTATAATGGGACTGCAGAAATCATTCTAAAGCATCATAATTATGGGATCTTGGTGTTATCCAGGGTAGGATTTCAATTATGATTTAATATTCTTTTCCTAGGAAAAGAACCATATACCTTGTACAAAGCATTGGAAAATGTATGCTCATACTTTGAGCAGTTACTTTTGAAATGGTGCACGGTTATATAATTCTTTCTGGACTATGTGGAACTATAAGAAAAATAGAACATTAAATATACAGTATAATTCAGTCTGCCAATAGCATTAACACAACAATTTTTGGATTTTGTTTACTTAACAGGCCAAGCTAGGACAAACCATTTAACATTGGCAAGGGGGCTTACAAAGGCTAGTTTTTTTTATTTGGTTTACCTCAATTTTAAATAATAAAAAAAGAAAAACTATTGCTGCAAGCTGTAGTTAGACCTTCATTTATTTGTCTCCCACTTAAAACCACAATTCTGTCCAAGGTTTGAGACATTGGGGTTGATTTACTAAAGGCAATTAGTAAATGTGGTGCGATTTTATTTTACAAAGAACCCCCAATCATGTTCATGGAAAATAGAAAAAAAAACAGTATTTTGCTTGAACATGATTGGATGATGGAAGTCAGCGAAGCTCCACCTCATTCACTAAGCTCTGGGGCTAATTGCCTTGCAAAGTGCAACTTCTTTTGCAAAGTGAACAGTTAATTTGCCTTTAGTAAATCAACCCCAATGGCGTGAAACAGAGAGGCATGAGTTGCTGCATGTAATAGAGGGGCATGAGGCACTGTGTGTAATAAAGAGGTGTGAGGTACTGAGTGTATTAGAGAGGCACGAGGCGCTGCATATAATAGAAAAGTAGAATACACTGCTAAGAGTAGAAAGTTATGAGACACATGGAGTTGATTTACTAAAGGCAAATATGCAAGCCACTTTAAAAGGGAAGTTCCAATTTGCAAAGGAATTTGCCCCAGAGCTTAGTGATTGTGGTGAAATTTCACTTTGTAAAGAATACCCAATCATGTGCACAGAAAATTAAAAAAAATACCTTTTTGGCTTACACATGATTGGACGATGGAAGTCAACAGAGCTTAACCTCATTCCCTAAGCTTTGGGAAAAATTTCTTTGCAAAGTGAAACTTCACTTGTAAAGTGAACAGCCTATTTGCCTCAGCAAATCAACTCCACACTGTATAGTAGAGAGGTTTGAGTTACTGCGTGAAGTAGAATGTATTGAGGCACTACACATAGTGGAATGTCCTGAGACAATGCATGGAGTAGATTAGCTTGAGGCACTACACGTAGTGGAATGGCCTAAGACAACGCATAGAGTAGAATGGCCTGAAGCACGACATAAAATAGGATGGCCTGAGGCACTGCATGGAATAGAATGGCTCAAACCACTGCATGACATGTAGAAGAATGGCTTGAGGCACTTCATGTAGTAGAATGGTCAGAGAAAATGCATACAGTAGAATGGCCTAAGGCACTTCTACATAGAATAGAATTTCTTGAGACACTGCATGTAGTAGAATGGCCAGAGACAATGCACAGAATAGAATGGCCTACGGCACTAATACTTGGAATAGAATGGCTTGAGGCGCTGCATTTAGAATGGCTTGAAGCACTGCATGTAGTAGAAAAGCCAGAGACAATGCATAGAGTACAATGGCCTGAGACACTGCATGTAGTAGTATAGCCAGAGACAATGCATAGAGTACAATGGCCTGAGACACTGCATGTAGTAGAATGAACTGTGACTCTACATGCAGTAGAATATCTCAAGATGCTACAGTAGAATGGCCTGAGGCACTCGTGTCTTAGAATGGTGTGATGTACTTCATAATATAAAAATCTGACAATATTTAAAACCTAGCAGAAGTGTAAACCCTTCTCAACTCAAGGCAACAAACATTTTTGGCTGATGTTGGGCCATAGAGGTGACAGTTGTCAGTTTGAGAAAGTGGTAGCAGTAGCAGTAACAGCAGACTCCAACATAAGGACCTATTTATTCTTTTGTTCTTTTGTTGTGCAAGTCGCATTCAAAGATAAAACACATGTAACGGTAAACCTTGCATTGTCTTTCGGTGCAGTTTTAGATGCATGCTTCTAAACAAGATTGCTTTGATATTGGTTAATATGCTCTAAAGTTTCCCAATCTGTCTGGGCATTTAAATGATTTCAATTTCTCGTTCAGTTTGGGCATCACCAATGCACTTTGTAAGCTGCAGAACAGATTGTCCCCTATACCTGAATGTATTTAATGTCAAAGTGTGACAGGCTGGTGAGGATGTAGTGTACTACAATAACAGAGACTGTCATAAATCTCCCATGGACTGTGTAGGTTATAGGAACGGTTTCTATTCACATACATTTTACACAACATAACACGGGGCCATATTTATAATGTGAATGTGAATATACAAAAATTTGAAACATATGCACCAGGAAGCTTCATCTGCAGCAAATGACAGGTGAATGGGACATTCATTTTGGATAGAGCAAGGGAGAGTTATAACCACTGTCAGATTATTATTTTTTGCCATCTGTGTCCCATTGTGGAGATTTCCCTTCACTTCCTGTCCCATAGCGAAACAGGAAGTAGACATGTGCAATTCGTTTAGTTTTTTTTCGTTTTTCGTTTTTTTTTTCGTTATCTTCGTTCATTCGTTTTCGTACGAATGAACGAACGATTCGCTAAAAATTTTAACGAATAACGAATCGTTCGAATCGAACGAATCCGAAAACAACGAAAATCCGAAAAAAACTAATTAGAAACAACGTATGTACGAAAGAAGAAAATCCGAAAAACGAAAACAGGAACAACGAAAATCAAAATGAAAGAAAAAATTCGTACATTCGGAACTTTTATTTTTTTGTTGAATTGGTAATTTTCCGTGTCCCTTACAATGGTGCTGCTTAACGTGCCTCGAATGGATTGAACGAAAAAATTCGTAAATTCGTAACTTTTTTTTTTTTTTTCGATTCGTAATTTTCCGTGTCTCTTACAATGGCGTTGCTTAACGTGCTTCGAATGGATTGAACGAAAGAATTCGTACATTTGTAACTTTTTTTTTTCGATTCGTAATTTTCAGTGTCTCTTAAAATGTAATAATAGCATACACATTACATAACATTATGAATTATGCTCCGATTACGAATCTACGAATGTTACGAATGTTACGAATGTACGAATAAATACGAATGCGTCCGAATTTCGAATAAACGAATAAACTAAAATTAACGGAAATACGAATCAACGAAAAAATAACTCTTACGAAAATACGAATCGTTAGGAATACAAACACCGACGACTTACGAATTTACGAATCGTTACGAATACGAACACACGACGACTTACGAATTTACGAATCGTTACGAATCAACGAAAAAAACAAAAAACGAAAATAAACAAATTTTTTTCTTGTGCACATGTCTAACAGGAAGAGAGAGGAAATTCCTGCAAATTAAGGGAATTCCTTGGGGAACTCCAGTTTACCAGAACTAGTGTCCCCAATAGAAGATTTGCCCTCTATTACTTTTCTGGGGACAACCCAAAATTTGGGATTTTATCTTACTTAACATTCAATGATAATAGTAAATGGGACAGATATCCTTAACGGGGGCACCGACAGCAATAGAAACTGACAAGCGTTATAATCCCTCTGTAAAACTGTAAATTCATACAATTATTTCCACATTGTATTTAAATAACTTCTAGCCTACTTCTGTTAATCTGAACAATCTTGATTTTTGTAAACTTGCTTTGTGAAGATGCCCATTGTGAAGTACTCATTATGTCCTGTGAATAGGCACTGCTGTGTCACACATTTCACAGAGCTTTCCTTCTGAACTACAGGTACGAGGGGAGGAGTTACAGGAGATGGGGTCAATACAGGAATCACTGCTTGCAGGAAGCAAGGTACCATGGGATATGTAGTCCTTAGAAAGCTGAAAGTAAACAGCGGAGGGGAAGCTGGAAGTCTGGAAAGTTGTGGAAAGAGACAGCCAGCAGACAGGCATCATTCACAATATGAAAGGAGGTTTTTTAAGTGAACTTATATTGGATTGTCAAAAATAACTATTGTTTGTATTTGTATTGTTATTGTATTGTATTGTTATTACAATACTGACGTTATAAAATAAAAATGTATGCCTTTAAAGAGTTGAAAAGGATTAGAACACCTATAAGGTTTATATTGCTGTCTGTTTCTCCCATTAGGGAGATTCACACTTTGGTGACCAGAAAGTGAAAAAAACTCCCAAATTTAGAGTTTTCATCACAACAGGAATAGAGGGAAAATCTTTCAAAATGTTCCAATGGGGACATCAGTTCTGGCGAATTTCCCTCATTTTGGAGACAACTTCCTGTTGTGGCTTTGCGACAAGAAGTTAAGGCAAATCTCCCCAGTGTGGCATAGATGGCAAAAAAAATAAAATTTGTTAAAACCCTAAGTTTCCCTAATTTAATGAATATGGTGAAACTGACTTTGCTTTGGGAAACATAAAAAACTGAATTGTTGCTTATACATAGCTGGATGATTAAAGTGAACACAGTTTCAGCTTATATGCTTGGTAAATTTTCACTTTAGGCCCCTTTCACACGAGCACCTCCGTGAAGCGGAATCTGCTTGCTCGGCAGGGGATCTCTCTGCTGATCCCCGCAGAGCAGGCGGATGACAGGTCCGTGTTTGCTCCACTATGCAGAGTGGATACGGACATTGTCCTGCTCTTCTCTATGGGGCAATCGGATGGAAACGGACAGGCAGTGCCATCTGATCCACCAGACGGATGGGGAATAGGACTACTATGTGTCGGTTTTTGGCGGACAGGGTTGGATGGCGGCTGGTGTCAGCGGACATGTGTCCGCTGACACCCGCTGCTCCATAGAGGAGACTGTAGGGCAGTGATGGCGAACCTTGACACCCCAGATGTTTTGGAACTACTTTTCCCATGATGCTCAACTATACTGCAGAGTGCATGAGCATCATGGCAAATGTAGTTCCACAACATCTGGGGTGCCAAGGTTCACCCATCACTGCTGTAGGATCTGATCAGGTCCGCTTGAAAAACTGACAGGCAGACCATCAGATCACCTGTGTAAAGGGGCGTTACTAAGTGAACATTCCCTACTCTTTTAGAAAATTAAAGTGATTGTAAAGCTTAATCTTTTGTTTTTAATTAAAATAATAAACATGTTATACTTACCTGCACTGTACATTGGTATTGAACAGAGCAGCCCCAAAGCTCCTCTCCTCGGGTCCCCCTGCCGGTGCTCTTTTCTCCTTCTCTTCTTGGTGTGCCACCATAAGAAGCTGCTTCCTATGGGGGTGCATCTGCAGACTAACTCCCAAGCTTGGCTGTGTGCATCTATTGCCACGCACAGCGTGGCTCAGCCCCATCCCCTGCTCTCTGCCCACATAATTTGATTGACAGCATCAGGAACCAAATGGCTCCCACTTCTGCCTCTGTGAGCAAAGAGAGCAGAGAGAGCCATTGCAAATGGGCACAGTGATGGATCAGGTAAGTATACAGAGGGGTGGTACAAATACAGGGACATTTTTTACCCTAATGCAGTGAATGCATTAAGGTAAAAAAAAATGCCCAGTCTTTTAGAACCACTTTAAACACTATATGTATGTCAAATCATACAGAGGTTATGCACAGTACAATACACTCCAAGCCCACTTTAGTGGAGCCGGGTCATGTAACTCAAGAGCACATGAACATTGTTGCTACATTATCAGTGGTCACCCATTGGCTGGAGAGAGGCTGTCATAGGACATATGCAAAAATTCACTTCAGTTACACCACTGAGACTGGTAACACAATTATAGTAAAGGCAGTTCCTATTACTTGGTATTAATTTTGAAGTGTCTGAACAAAGGAATTGTCATATCGCAGTATCTACAATAACAGGAATAAGCAAGGATTTACAATAGGGTTTTAGAAAAGCTATATGTTTTTTTTTAGATATCTGATTATAGCAAACAAGGTGAATGTGTTCAGATCTTCCTTTCAGGTATAGCCACTTTTACAATGAATCTGTATGATTATCGCAGATTTTTGAGGCTAACCTACTCTAAAGTAAACAATATAACTAAACCTATGTCTACTATTGCTTCATAATGTTAGCTTTAAAAATCAGGCAATGCATTTGGAGTACAATTTGAGTTCTGCTAACTGTTAGATGCATATTGTCATGAGCGTGTCTTTTAAAGCTGGCCATACATGGATCCATTTTTTTATTTTATTCAACCAGCGGGTTGAAGGAAAAAAAAAACTGACCAGATTCCCCCATCCACACATTTGATGTGGATGCGGGAATCCTCCCCGCTGTGTGATTGTATTCTGACAGTGGGTAGACTCCCCCACCATGAGAATACACAGATCAGAGTTGAAGCCTATTTCCTGCGGTGCTGATTTAGCAAAAAGATACAAACAGGATGGTTGAAAGGAATTAAATTGGCAGATTGACTTCTGTTCAACCACAGTGTCCACACATGGAATGCAATTTGGCCCGTCCTTGCTGAACCGGCTGAATTTTGATCCATGTAAGGCCAGCTTAAGTGATACAGGCATACCCCACTTTTAAGTACACAATGGGGTTTATTTACTAAAGCTGGAAAGTGCAAAATCAGGCTCACTTCTGCATAGAAACCAATTAGCTTCCAGGTTTGTACTAAAGTCTCATGTTTTTTTTTGTTAAAAATAACAAACGTGTTATACTTACCTTCTCTGTGCAGTTGGTTTTTCACAGAGCAGCCCAGATCCTTCCCTTCGCCGGTCCCTCTTCAGTACTCCAGGCCCCTCCCTCCTCTTGAGTGCCCCCAACAGCAAGCAGCTTGCTATGGGGGCACCCGAGCCGAGTCACAGCTCCGCGTGTCCATTCAGACGTGGAGCTGGGGCCCAGCCAACCCCTCTCTCTCTACTGATTGGCTCACTGTTTTTGATTGACAGCAGCAGGAGCCAATGGCCTTTCGCCTGCTGTCTCAGCCAATGAGGAGGCAGAGTCGCGGGCAGCCGAAGCTCTTGTGCAACATTGCTGGACAGAGATAGGGCTCAGGTAAGTATTAGGGGGGTGTGCTGCACACAGAAGGTGTTTTATCTTCATGCATAAAATTCATTAAGATAAAAAAAAAACTTCTGCCTTTACAACCACATTAAGTGTTGGCCTTGTAGGGTCATTTAGGTGAACTGAAGAGAGAAAAAAATTGTACCTTTTAGATTTCTCTACCATTCACTTATTTTTGCTCCAACAACTGATATTTGTTTCTCAAGTAACCCTCAGAGACATGCTTTCAAGGCATCCCAGACTGCAAACGGAAAAGCCAAAAAGTTATTCTATCTCAAAAAATCATTATGATCCACATAAATAGCATGGGACTCCTGGGAACAATCTTAACCAAGAGGGTCTCCACGGAAGAGAAGCATTGCTAATATTACTTTTAAATTGTATTGTTAATGGATATTGATCAGGAATTCACCTAGCTATATATTTAATTTTACTGTATGAGTTACTGGTATAATATTTGGAGAACCTACTGGGAAATCCACTCAGGGCTAAGTTGAATGTGTTTTAGAGAAACATAAATATTTTTTCTTTCTAGGATGTATTTTACACCAAATATCTATTAATCCCAACTCCTATAATAACTTGGCAAACGAAGAAAGATAGGTAGAAGACCACACCACAGGAAGAGGATATATTACAGGCATTATAACATTGTTAAAACCACCTACTACATATTTACGTATAGAATCCTTCTCTTTCTAGATACAAGTGAAATGCACCGGCCTATGTACAAATATACTAACAGAACATGAATATGAAGGATAACAAGAATGTATACTGTACACTAGGGATGAGCCGAACACCCCCGGGTTCGGTTCGCACCAGAACCTTCGAACCGACCGAAAGTTCGCGCAAATTTTCGAACCCTATACGTTATAATGGACGCGAACGTTCGAAATCAAAAGTGCTAATTACAACGGCCAATATGCATGTTAATGTCATAAAACAGGTTTGGGGACCCGGGTCCTGCCCCAGGGGACATATATCAATGCAAAAAGAACTTTTAAAAACTAACGTTTTTTCGGGAGCAGTCATTTTAATGATGCATAAAGTGAAAAAAGAAAAGTGAAATTTTCCTTTAAATATGGTACCTGGGGGGTGTCTAAAGTATGCCTGTGAAGTGGCATGTGTTTCCCGTGTTTAGAACTGTCCTTGCACAAAATGACATTTGTAAAGGAAAAAAAGAAGCCATTTAAAACCACTTGCGGCTTTAGGTTTGTTCTTAAGTAGAATCTGAACAGGTACATTATGAAGTGTAGCTCCATCCCAAAAAAATCTATTTTTAAGCTTTTTGGAGAACATAGGGAGGGTTTATCACCCCTGTAACATTTGCTGTCTTTGCACATCTGTTCAGAGCATGTCACCTAACTTTCCGTCCCAATGACAAATGTTTTTGGAAAAAGTGGGGTTTTAATTGAAACAAGGATTGGTGATAAAGTATCAGTAGAGAGGAGATACCTTTTTCCCAAATTAAATCTAACAGGATAGAATTTCCCTTCCTAGGGGTAGATTTCCTCTCACTTCCTGTTTTCTCTTTCCATTTGCAAGTAGGAGTCGTTTGTAAGTTGGATGTTTGAAAGTAGGGGCCTGGCGTATATACTCTGCAGAAATTTGCCCTATTAGATGTTGGTGTAGCCACAAGACTGGTGGGCACAGGAATGGGCCCTGCTGTGAGTTAATAGATCAAGATTTGTAATTGCATGCACCTGTTGAACAGGGCAGAAAAATTGGGGGTGGTGGTGGTGGTGGTGGACGGTTTTGCCACAAGACTGTAAGCTCTCACAGTTACTCTTGGTGGGCGCAGGAATGGGCCCTGCTGTGAGTTATTAGATCAAGGTTTGTAATTGCAAGCACCTGATGAACAGGGCAGAAAAATTGGGCCTTTGGCGGTGGTGGTGGACGGTGTTGCCACAAGACTGTAGGCCCTCATAGTTACTCTTGGTGGGCGCAGGAATGGGCCCTGCTGTGAGTTATTAGATCAAGATTTGTAATTGCAAGCACCTGATGAACAGGGCAGAAAAATTGGGCCTTTGGCGGTGGTGGTGGACGGTGTTGCCACAAGACTGCAGGCCCTCATAGTTACTCTTGGTGGGCGCAGGAATGGGCCCTGCTGTGAACTATTAGATCAAGATTTGTAATTACCCGCCCCTGTTAAACAGGGGCTGAAAAATTGTGCCTTAGGCACTGGTGCTGGTGCCACAACACTGCAACCCCTCACAGAGACTGTACTTGGAGCACAGCAGTCACACGTGTTGCGAAGCATTTTTTTAAAAAATTGTAAGTACCCGCCCCTGTTAAACAGGGGCTGAAAAATTGTGCCTTAGGCACTGGTGCTGGTGCCACAACACTGCAACCCGGCCCTCACAGATACTGTACTTGGAGCACAGCAGTCACACGTGTTGCGAAGCATTTTTTTAAAAAATTGTAAGTACCCGCCCCTGTTAAACAGGGGCTGAAAAATTGTGCCTTAGGCACTGGTGCTGGTGCCACAACACTGCAACCCGGCCCTCACAGATACTGTACTTGGAGCACAGCAGTCACACGTGTTGCGAAGCATTTTTTAAAAAAATTGTAAGTACCCGCCCCTGTTAAACAGGGGCTGAAAAATGGTGCCTTAGGCACTGGTGCTGGTGCCACAACACTGCAACACGGCCCTCACAGAGACTGTACTTGGAGCACAGCAGTCACACGTGTTGCGAAGCATTTTTTTAAAAAAAATTGTAAGTACCCGCCCCTGTTAAACAGGGGCTGAAAAATTGTGCCTTAGGCACTGGTGCTGGTGCCACAACACTGCAACCCGGCCCTCACAGATACTGTACTTGGAGCACAGCAGTCACACGTGTTGCGAAGCATTTTTTTAAAAAATTGTAAGTACCCGCCCCTGTTAAACAGGGGCTGAAAAATTGTGCCTTAGGCACTGGTGCTGGTGCCACAACACTGCAACACGGCCCTCACAGAGACTGTACTTGGAGCACAGCAGTCACACGTGTTGCGAAGCATTTTTTTTAAAAAATTGTAAGTACACGCCCCTGTTAAACAGGGGCTGAAAAATTGTGCCTTAGGCACTGGTGTGGTGGCATGGATCATTGAGGAGGAGGAAGAGGATAGTCAGTGAACATAAGAGGACAGTCACTCAGCATCAGCATAGGCAGTCTTGAAGGGATGTGACATTAAAAATTATTCGGTTATATCCGCCTCAGGTGCCTGGTAGCTGGTGGTGATCCAAGACTGATTCATTTTGATGAATGTCAGTCGATCAACCGAGGCGGTGGACAGGCGCACCCTATGATCAGTCACAAATCCTCCAGCAGCACTGAATGTGCGTTCGGAAAGAACGCTGGAGGCAGGACAGGCCAGTAGCTCAATTGCATACTGTGCAAGCTCTGGCCAGTGATCCATCCTCAGGACCCAGTAAGCCAGAGGATTTTCGGTGGGAAAGGTGTCCAAGTCTGACCTTGCCCCAAGGTATTCCTGCACCATGTATATCAGACGCTGGCGATGGTTGCTGGAACCGATCATACCTTGGGGCTGCGGACTAAAAAATTGTCTGAACGCATCGGTCAGACGTCCACCTTCCCCACCGCTCCTTCTGCCACTGACCGAAGCCACGTACAAGTCCACTGGTTTGTTGGGACTGTACATCATCCCTAAAAGACTGCTGCTGCTGATGCTGAGTGCCAGGCTCCACCTCCATGCTCACACAATCCTCCTCCTCCTCCTCCTCCTCCTCCTCATCCTCTTCCTGTGTGATGGGTGGGACAGAAGGAACACTGTCCGGATAAAGGGGGCCTTGAGAGGCAAGGAAGTCCTCCTCTTCCTGCCTCTGTTCTGCCTCAAGTGCCCTGTCCATTATCCCACGCAGCGTATGCTCCAACAGGTGGACAAGAGGGACAGTGTCACTGATGCATGCACTGTCACTGCTCACCATCCTCGTGGCCTCCTCAAATGGTGAGAGGACAGTGCATGCATCCCTGATCATGCTCCACTGACGTGGGGAAAAAAAAAACAAGCTCCCCTGACCCTGTCCTGGTGCCGTAGTCGCAAAGGTACTCATTGATGGCCCTCTGCTGCGTGTGCAGTCGCTGCAGCATGGCCAACGTTGAGTTCCACCTGGTGGGCATGTCACATATTAGGCGGTTCTTGGGCAGGTTCAGCTCCTTTTGCAGCTCAGTCAGCCGAGCACTGGCATTATAAGATCGGCGGAAATGCACACAGACTTTCCTGGCCTGCCTCAGGACATCCTGTAAGCCTGGGAACCTGCCCAAGAACCGCTGCACCACCAGGTTGAGGACGTGAGCCATGCAGGGCACATGGGTGAGCTGCCCCTGTCGCAGGGCGGAGAGGAGGTTGGTGCCATTGTCAGAAACGACCATTCCTGGCTTAAGCTGACGTGGCGTCAACCACCTCTCGGCCTGCCCCTGCAGAGCTGCCAGAACCTCTGGCCCAGTGTGGCTCCTGTCCCCCAAACACACCAGCGCAAGCACGGCATGGCATCTTTTTGCCTGCGTACTTGCGTAGCCCCTTGTACGCCTACGGAGCACCGCTGGTTCCAAGGACAGAGCACTGGAGGAAGAAGAAGAGGAGGGGGTGGAGGAGAGAGGTGTGTCACAACCAGTAGCAGTAGTCGTGTTTTGGAGGCGTGGTGGCGGAACAACCTCCAACACTACTGCACCTTGTCCTGCATCCCTCCCAGCTGCCAATAGAGTGACCCAATGGGCCGTGAAAGAAAGGTACCGTCCCTGTCCATGCCTGCTGGACCATGAGTCAGCGGTAATATGCACCTTACCGCTGACCGCCCTGTCCAGCGAGGCATGGACATTGCCCTCCACATGCCGGTAGAGAGACGGAATCGCCTTCCGCGAGAAAAAGTGGCGTTTGGGAACCTGCCACTGAGGAACCGCACATTGAACAAACTCACGGAAGGGGGCCGAGTCTACCAACTGAAAAGGCAGCAGTTGAAGTGCTAGCAATTTAGCCAGGCTAGCATTCAACCGCTGGGCATGTGGATGGCTGGGAGTGTACTTCTTTCTACGGTCCAGCAGCTGGGGCAGGGAAATTTGCCTGCTGCAATCGGACGTCGGTGTACTGCAAGTACTTGGTTGTGACACACCTAATTCTACACCTTCAGTCCTCTCAGAGCAGCTTTCAGAGAGGACTGAAGGTGTAGTGGGGATGGAGATCCCAGCTGAGGAGGAGCAAGGAGAGGTCCGCTTAGTTCTTTGGTTTGGGTCTTTTATGTGTGCCTGCCAACGAGCTGCATGGCAGGTCGCCATATGTCTGGTCATGCTTGTGGTGCCCAAGCGGCTGATGTTTTGGCCACGCGAGATACGCTTGAGACAAATATTGCAAATAGCAGTGGTGCGATCTGCTGCACTCGTCTCAAAAAAGGCCCACACCAAAGAACTTTTCTGATAACGTGCAGAGGCAGCGCCCTGCACAGGCGGAGCTCTGCGGTGTTGTACAGTTGCTGTGCTGGCCTCTACCTGGCCTCCAGGGGGCATCCTGCCTCGTTGGACATGTGACGCCGCATCCTCCTCCTCCTCGTCCTCCTCCTCATCCTCTCTCCCTTCAGGCACCCACGTGGAGTCAGTGACCTCATCATCCCCTCCCTCTTCACCACTAGAGCAAACCTGGCAGTAAGCTGCAGCTGGTGGAACAGTACTGCCAGATTCCTCAAGCTGGGTATCATCATCCGAGCCTTCGAATCGTTGGGCATCCTCCTGGAGCATGTACCCAACACTGTGCTCAAAGAGTTCGGGGGACTCCTCAGGAGGACATGGTGGGTCTAGGGAAGGGGTGGCTGATGATGCTATGTCAGTACCCTGAGCCTGGGTGAGAGAGGATGAGGAGGATGAGGAGGGCTTGGTCATCCATTCTACCAAGCCTTCAGCATGATGTGGCTCCACATGTCCAGCTGCCGAAAACAAAGACGCGCGTGTCCCATGGCCACGTGCTGATGACGATGCACGACCACGTCCACGTCCACGGCCACGTCCACTAGAAACAGAGCCTGCCTGCCCTGTGTTCTTGGCTCTGCACGCTCTGCCTCCCCTTGGTGGTCTTCCAGCCATTGTAGTCGGTAGTCCTGTGGGTGCTGCTGAGAAGAATATATAGGAGCTCTGTGTGATGCCACTAACACACTAGAAGTCCTGTGGGTGCTGCTGAGAAGAAAATATAGGAGCTCTGTGTGATGCCACTAACACACTAGAAGTCCTATGGGTGCTTCTGCAAAGAAAATAGAGGAGCTCTGTGTGATGCCACTAACACACTAGAAGTCCTGTGGGTGCTTATGCAAAGAAAATAGAGGAGCTCTGTGTGATGCCACTAACACACTAGAAGTCCTGTGGGTGCTTCTGCAAAGAAAATAGAGGAGCTCTGTGTGATGCCACTAACACACTAGAAGTCCTGTGGGTGCTGCTGAGAAGAAAATATAGGAGATCTGTGTGATGCCACTAACACACTAGAAGTCCTATGGGTGCTTCTGCAAAGAAAATAGAGGAGCTCTGTGTGATGCCACTAACACACTAGAAGTCCTGTGGGTGCTTCTGCAAAGAAAATAGAGGAGCTCTGTGTGATGCCACTAACACACTAGAAGTCCTGTGGGTGCTTCTGCAAAGAAAATAGAGGAGCTCTGTGTGATGCCACTAACACACTAGAAGTCCTGTGGGTGCTTCTGCAAAGAAAATAGAGGAGCTCTGTGTGATGCCACTAACACACTAGAAGTCCTGTGGGTGCTTCTGCAAAGAAAATAGAGGAGCTCTGTGTGATGCCACTAACACACTAGAAGTCCTGTGGGTGCTTCTGCAAAGAAAATAGAGGAGCTCTGTGTGATGCCACTAACACACTAGAAGTCCTGTGGGTGCTGCTGAGAAGAAAAAATATAGGAGCTCTGTGTGATGCCACTAACACACTAGAAGTCCTATGGGTGCTTCTGCAAAGAAAATAGAGGAGCTCTGTGTGATGCCACTAACACACTAGAAGTCCTGTGGGTGCTTCTGCAAAGAAAATAGAGGAGCTCTGTGTGATGCCACTAACACACTAGAAGTCCTGTGGGTGCTTCTGCAAAGAAAATAGAGGAGCTCTGTGTGATGCCACTAACACACTAGAAGTCCTGTGGGTGCTTCTGCAAAGAAAATAGAGGAGCTCTGTGTGATGCCACTAACACACTAGAAGTCCTGTGGGTGCTTATGCAAAGAAAATAGAGGAGCTCTGTGTGATGCCACTAACACACTAGAAGTCCTGTGGGTGCTTCTGCAAAGAAAATAGAGGAGCTCTGTGTGATGCCACTAACACACTAGAAGTCCTGTGGGTGCTGCTGAGAAGAAAATATAGGAGCTCTGTGTGATGCCACTAACACACTAGAAGTCCCATGGGTGCTTCTGCAAAGAAAATAGAGGAGCTCTGTGTGATGCCACTAACACACTAGAAGTCCTGTGGGTGCTTATGCAAAGAAAATAGAGGAACTCTGTGTGATGCCACTAACACACTAGAAGTCCTGTGGGTGCTTATGCAAAGAAAATAGAGGAGCTCTGTGTGATGCCACTAACACACTAGAAGTCCTGTGGGTGCTTCTGCAAAGAAAATAGAGGAGCTCTGTGTGATGCCACTAACACACTAGAAGTCCTGTGGGTGCTTCTGCAAAGAAAATAGAGGAGCTCTGTGTGATGCCACTAACACACTAGAAGTCCTGTGGGTGCTTCTGCAAAGAAAATAGAGGAGCTCTGTGTGATGCCACTAACACACTAGAAGTCCTGTGGGTGCTTCTGCAAAGAAAATAGAGGAGCTCTGTGTGATGCCACAAACACACTAGAAGTCCTGTGGGTGCTTCTGCAAAGAAAATAGAGGAGCTCTGTGTGATGCCACTAACACACTAGAAGTCCTGTGGGTGCTGCTGAGAAGAAAATATAGGAGCTCTGTGTGATGCCACTAACACACTAGAAGTCCTATGGGTGCTTCTGCAAAGAAAATAGAGGAGCTCTGTGTGATGCCACTAACACACTAGAAGTCCTGTGGGTGCTTCTGCAAAGAAAATAGAGGAGCTCTGTGTGATGCCACTAACACACTAGAAGTCCTGTGGGTGCTTCTGCAAAGAAAATAGAGGAGCTCTGTGTGATGCCACTAACACACTAGAAGTCCTGTGGGTGCTTCTGCAAAGAAAATAGAGGAGCTCTGTGTGATGCCACTAACACACTAGAAGTCCTGTGGGTGCTTCTGCAAAGAAAATAGAGGAGCTCTGTGTGATGCCACTAACACACTAGAAGTCCTGTGGGTGCTTCTGCAAAGAAAATAGAGGAGCTCTGTGTGATGCCACTAACACACTAGAAGTCCTGTGGGTGCTTCTGCAAAGAAAATAGAGGAGCTCTGTGTGATGCCACTAACACACTAGAAGTCCTGTGGGTGCTTCTGCAAAGAAAATAGAGGAGCTCTGTGTGATGCCACTAACACACTAGAAGTCCTGTGGGTGCTGCTGAGAAAAAATATAGGAGCTCTGTGTGATGCCACTAACACACTAGAAGTCCTATGGGTGCTTCTGCAAAGAAAATAGAGGAGCTCTGTGTGATGCCACTAACACACTAGAAGTCCTGTGGGTGCTTCTGCAAAGAAAATAGAGGAGCTCTGTGTGATGCCACTAACACACTAGAAGTCCTGTGGGTGCTTC
This sequence comes from Lithobates sylvaticus, assembly GCA_028564925.1. Taxonomy (NCBI): domain Eukaryota; kingdom Metazoa; phylum Chordata; class Amphibia; order Anura; family Ranidae; genus Lithobates; species Lithobates sylvaticus. The sequence goes on from CM053028.1 coordinate 78,172,063, forward strand.
TGCAAAGAAAATAGAGGAGCTCTGTGTGATGCCACTAACACACTAGAAGTCCTGTGGGTGCTTCTGCAAAGAAAATAGAGGAGCTCTGTGTGATGCCACTAACACACTAGAAGTCCTGTGGGTGCTTATGCAAAGAAAATAGAGGAGCTCTGTGTGATGCCACTAACACACTAGAAGTCCTGTGGGTGCTTCTGCAAAGAAAATAGAGGAGCTCTGTGTGATGCCACTAACACACTAGAAGTCCTGTGGGTGCTGCTGAGAAGAAAATATAGGAGCTCTGTGTGATGCCACTAACACACTAGAAGTCCCATGGGTGCTTCTGCAAAGAAAATAGAGGAGCTCTGTGTGATGCCACTAACACACTAGAAGTCCTGTGGGTGCTTATGCAAAGAAAATAGAGGAACTCTGTGTGATGCCACTAACACACTAGAAGTCCTGTGGGTGCTTATGCAAAGAAAATAGAGGAGCTCTGTGTGATGCCACTAACACACTAGAAGTCCTGTGGGTGCTTCTGCAAAGAAAATAGAGGAGCTCTGTGTGATGCCACTAACACACTAGAAGTCCTGTGGGTGCTTCTGCAAAGAAAATAGAGGAGCTCTGTGTGATGCCACTAACACACTAGAAGTCCTGTGGGTGCTTCTGCAAAGAAAATAGAGGAGCTCTGTGTGATGCCACTAACACACTAGAAGTCCTGTGGGTGCTTCTGCAAAGAAAATAGAGGAGCTCTGTGTGATGCCACTAACACACTAGAAGTCCTGTGGGTGCTTCTGCAAAGAAAATAGAGGAGCTCTGTGTGATGCCACTAACACACTAGAAGTCCTGTGGGTGCTTCTGCAAAGAAAATAGAGGAGCTCTGTGTGATGCCACTAACACACTAGAAGTCCTGTGGGTGCTTCTGCAAAGAAAATAGAGGAGCTCTGTGTGATGCCACTAACACACTAGAAGTCCTGTGGGTGCTTCTGCAAAGAAAATAGAGGAGCTCTGTGTGATGCCACTAACACACTAGAAGTCCTGTGGGTGCTTCTGCAAAGAAAATAGAGGAGCTCTGTGTGATGCCACTAACACACTAGAAGTCCTGTGGGTGCTTCTGCAAAGAAAATAGAGGAGCTCTGTGTGTGATGCCACTAACACACTAGAAGTCCTGTGGGTGCTGCTGAGAAGAAAATATAGGAGCTCTGTGTGATGCCACTAACACACTAGAAGTCCTATGGGTGCTTCTGCAAAGAAAATAGAGGAGCTCTGTGTGATGCCACTAACACACTAGAAGTCCTGTGGGTGCTTCTGCAAAGAAAATAGAGGAGCTCTGTGTGATGCCACTAACACACTAGAAGTCCTGTGGGTGCTTCTGCAAAGAAAATAGAGGAGCTCTGTGTGATGCCACTAACACACTAGAAGTCCTGTGGGTGCTTCTGCAAAGAAAATAGAGGAGCTCTGTGTGATGCCACTAACACACTAGAAGTCCTGTGGGTGCTTATGCAAAGAAAATAGAGGAGCTCTGTGTGATGCCACTAACACACTAGAAGTCCTGTGGGTGCTTCTGCAAAGAAAATAGAGGAGCTCTGTGTGATGCCACTAACACACTAGAAGTCCTGTGGGTGCTGCTGAGAAGAAAATATAGGAGCTCTGTGTGATGCCACTAACACACTAGAAGTCCCATGGGTGCTTCTGCAAAGAAAATAGAGGAGCTCTGTGTGATGCCACTAACACACTAGAAGTCCTGTGGGTGCTTATGCAAAGAAAATAGAGGAACTCTGTGTGATGCCACTAACACACTAGAAGTCCTGTGGGTGCTTATGCAAAGAAAATAGAGGAGCTCTGTGTGATGCCACTAACACACTAGAAGTCCTGTGGGTGCTTCTGCAAAGAAAATAGAGGAGCTCTGTGTGATGCCACTAACACACTAGAAGTCCTGTGGGTGCTTCTGCAAAGAAAATAGAGGAGCTCTGTGTGATGCCACTAACACACTAGAAGTCCTGTGGGTGCTTCTGCAAAGAAAATAGAGGAGCTCTGTGTGATGCCACTAACACACTAGAAGTCCTGTGGGTGCTTCTGCAAAGAAAATAGAGGAGCTCTGTGTGATGCCACTAACACACTAGAAGTCCTGTGGGTGCTTCTGCAAAGAAAATAGAGGAGCTCTGTGTGATGCCACTAACACACTAGAAGTCCTGTGGGTGCTGCTGAGAAGAAAATATAGGAGCTCTGTGTGATGCCACTAACACACTAGAAGTCCTATGGGTGCTTCTGCAAAGAAAATAGAGGAGCTCTGTGTGATGCCACTAACACACTAGAAGTCCTGTGGGTGCTTCTGCAAAGAAAATAGAGGAGCTCTGTGTGATGCCACTAACACACTAGAAGTCCTGTGGGTGCTTCTGCAAAGAAAATAGAGGAGCTCTGTGTGATGCCACTAACACACTAGAAGTCCTGTGGGTGCTTCTGCAAAGAAAATAGAGGAGCTCTGTGTGATGCCACTAACACACTAGAAGTCCTGTGGGTGCTTATGCAAAGAAAATAGAGGAGCTCTGTGTGATGCCACTAACACACTAGAAGTCCTGTGGGTGCTTCTGCAAAGAAAATAGAGGAGCTCTGTGTGATGCCACTAACACACTAGAAGTCCTGTGGGTGCTGCTGAGAAGAAAATATAGGAGCTCTGTGTGATGCCACTAACACACTAGAAGTCCTATGGGTGCTTCTGCAAAGAAAATAGAGGAGCTCTGTGTGATGCCACTAACACACTAGAAGTCCTGTGGGTGCTTATGCAAAGAAAATAGAGGAACTCTGTGTGATGCCACTAACACACTAGAAGTCCTGTGGGTGCTTATGCAAAGAAAATAGAGGAGCTCTGTGTGATGCCACTAACACACTAGAAGTCCTGTGGGTGCTTCTGCAAAGAAAATAGAGGAGCTCTGTGTGATGCCACTAACACACTAGAAGTCCTGTGGGTGCTGCTGAGAAGAAAATAGAGGAGCTCTGTGTGATGGGACTAACACACTTCAAGTCCTATAGGTGCTTCTGAGAACAAAATATATGATCTCTGTGTGATGGGACTAACACACTTCAAGTCCTATAGGTGCTTCTGGGAAGAAAATGTAGGTCTGTGTGTAATGGGACTAACACACTTCAAGTCCTATAGGTGCTTCTGGGAACAAAATATATGATCTCTGTGTGATGGGACTAACACACTTCAAGTCCTATAGGTGCTTCTGGGAACAAAATATATGATCTCTGTGTGATGGGACTAACACACTTCAAGTCCTATAGGTGCTTCTGGGAAGAAAATGTAGGTCTGTGTGTAATGGGACTAACACACTTCAAGTCCTATAGGTGCTTCTGGGAAGGAAATAAAGGTCTGTGTGATGGGACTAACACACTTCAAGTCCTATAGGTGCTTCTGGGAACAAAATATATGATCTCTGTGTGATGGGACTAACACACTTCAAGTCCTATAGGTGCTTCTGGGAAGAAAATGTAGGTCTGTGTGTAATGGGACTAACACACTTCAAGTCCTATAGGTGCTTCTGGGAACAAAATATATGATCTCTGTGTGATGGGACTAACACACTTCAAGTCCTATAGGTGCTTCTGAGAACAAAATATATGATCTCTGTGTGATGGGACTAACACACTTCAAGTCCTATAGGTGCTTCTGGGAAGAAAATGTAGGTCTGTGTGTAATGGGACTAACACACTTCAAGTCCTATAGGTGCTTCTGGGAAGGAAATAAAGGTCTGTGTGATGGGACTAACACACTTCAAGTCCTATAGGTGCTTCTGGGAACAAAATATATGATCTCTGTGTGATGGGACTAACACACTTCAAGTCCTATAGGTGCTTCTGAGAAGAAAATGTAGGTCTGTGTGTAATGGGACTAACACACTTCAAGTCCTATAGGTGCTTCTGGGAACAAAATATATGATATATGTGTGATGGGACTAACACACACTTCAAGTCCTATAGGTGCTTCTGAGAACAAAATATATGATCTCTGTGTGATGGGACTAACACACTTCAAGTCCTATAGGTGCTTCTGGGAAGAAAATGTAGGTCTGTGTGTAATGGGACTAACACACTTCAAGTCCTATAGGTGCTTCTGGGAAGGAAATAAAGGTCTGTGTGATGGGACTAACACACTTCAAGTCCTATAGGTGCTTCTGGGAACAAAATATATGATCTCTGTGTGATGGGACTAACACACTCCAAGTCCTATAGGTGCTTCTGAGAACAAAATATATGATCTCTGTGTGATGGGACTAACACACTTCAAGTCCTATAGGTGCTTCTGGGAAGAAAATGTAGGTCTGTGTGTAATGGGACTAACACACTTCAAGTCCTATAGGTGCTTCTGGGAAGGAAATAAAGGTCTGTGTGATGGGACTAACACACTTCAAGTCCTATAGGTGCTTCTGGGAACAAAATATATGATCTCTGTGTGATGGGACTAACACACTTCAAGTCCTATAGGTGCTTCTGAGAAGAAAATGTAGGTCTGTGTGTAATGGGACTAACACACTTCAAGTCCTATAGGTGCTTCTGGGAACAGAATATATGATCTCTGTGTGATGGGACTAACACACTTCAAGTCCTATAGGTGCTTCTGAGAACAAAATATATGATCTCTGTGTGATGGGACTAACACACTTCAAGTCCTATAGGTGCTTCTGGGAAGAAAATGTAGGTCTGTGTGTAATGGGACTAACACACTTCAAGTCCTATAGGTGCTTCTGGGAAGGAAATAAAGGTCTGTGTGATGGGACTAACACACTTCAAGTCCTATAGGTGCTTCTGGGAACAAAATATATGATCTCTGTGTGATGGGACTAACACACTTCAAGTCCTATAGGTGCTTCTGGGAAGGAAATAAAGGTCTGTGTGATGGGACTAACACACTTCAAGTCCTATAGGTGCTTCTGGGAAGAAAATGTAGGTCTGTGTGTAATGGGACTAACACACTTCAAGTCCTATAGGTGCTTCTGGGAACAAAATATATGATCTCTGTGTGATGGGACTAACACACTTCAAGTCCTATAGGTGCTTCTGGGAAGAAAATGTAGGTCTGTGTGTAATGGGACTAACACACTTCAAGTCCTATAGGTGCTTCTGGGAACAAAATATATGATCTCTGTGTGATGGGACTAACACACTTCAAGTCCTATAGGTGCTTCTGGGAAGGAAATAAAGGTCTGTGTGATGGGACTAACACACTTCAAGTCCTATAGGTGCTTCTGGGAACAAAATATATGATCTCTGTGTGATGGGACTAACACACTTCAAGTCCTATAGGTGCTTCTGAGAACAAAATATATGATCTCTGTGTGATGGGACTAACACACTTCAAGTCCTATAGGTGCTTCTGGGAAGAAAATGTAGGTCTGTGTGTAATGGGACTAACACACTTCAAGTCCTATAGGTGCTTCTGGGAAGAAAATGTAGGTCTGTGTGTAATGGGACTAACACACTTCAAGTCCTATAGGTGCTTCTGGGAACAAAATATATGATCTCTGTGTGATGGGACTAACACACTTCAAGTCCTATAGGTGCTTCTGGGAAGAAAATGTAGGTCTGTGTGATGGGACTAACACACTTCAAGTCCTAAAGGTGCTTCTGGGAACAAAATATAGGAGCTCTGCCTGCCTGCCACGAACACACTACAAGTCCTATAGGTGCTTCTGGGAACAAAATATAGGAGCTCTGCCTGCCTGCCACGAACACACTACAAGTCCTATAGGTGCTTCTGGGAACAAAATATAGGAGCTCTGCCTGCCTACCACGAACACACTACAAGTCCTATAGGTGCTTCTGGTAACAAAATATAGGAGCTCTGCCTGCCTGCCACGAACACACTACAAGTCCTATAGGTGCTTCTGGTAACAAAATATAGGAGCTCTGCCTGCCTGCCACGAACACACTACAAGTCCTATAGGTGCTTCTGGGAACAAAATATAGGAGCTCTGCCTGCCTGCCACGAACACACTACAAGTCCTATAGGTGCTTCTGGGAACAAAATATAGGAGCTCTGCCTGCCTGCCACGAACACACTACAAGCCCCTCTTTCTTAATCAATCTTTGTAACTGAATCTATCTAACTCAATCTCTGTAAGTAAATCTCTCTAACTAACTAAATGCAGCAGAGTGTCACAGATCTAGCCTGCTCAATCTGCGCCGGAACAGCATGTGACCGGCGCAGACGGCGTGGCGGCCTTTTATAGGGGGGGGCGTGTACTACAGCCCCTGAGCTGTAATTGGCTACAGGCGTCCTGCCTGTAGCCAATTATGGCTCTTCGAAATTCCGGGGCTGTGATTGGCCAAGCATGCGGGGTCACAGTGCATGCTTGGCCAATCATCAGCCAGCAATGCACTGCGCCGGCCGCGCCGGCCGCAATGCATTGCGGGGCCGCTCGCATCACACGAACGTGATGCGAGCGGCCAAAATAGTTCTGGGCTCGCCGAGCGAGCGAACGCCCGGTGCTCGATGCGAACGTGGGTTCGCATTGAGCACCGGGCCCATCCCTACTGTACACTAATGCCGTGTACACACGAGTGGTTTTGCTGTCGGAATAAATTCTGAAAGTTTCCTTAACGGAATTCCGCTCAAGCGGTCTTGCCCACACACAGTCACACCAAAGTCCGACCGTCTAGAACACGGTGACATACAACACATATGATGGGACTAGAAAAAGGAAGTGCAATAGCCCGTAGCCAATAGCTTTCATCTCTTACTTGCTTCTGAGCATGCTTCTGAGACGTTTTTGGTACGTCAGAACAGCATACAGATGATCTGTTTTCCCGATAGGAATTGGTTCTGTCTGAAAAATTTAGAACATGTTCTCTCTCTAGGTCTAGAACCTAGTGTTCTAGGTTAAAACTTACAGCAGCAGTGGTTGTGCACACACCTTAGAGGCAATGGAGTTTGTGAGCACAACTTTGAAGTAGCAGTGTGTCTGCGCATGCCTTAGGGACAGCAATGCTTATGCACATACAGTACCTTAGAGGCAGCCAAGGTTGTGTAAATACTTTAGAGGTAGCAGTGGTTTTGCATATCATAGAAGCAGCTGTGAAAGTACCTCAGAGGCAACAGTGGTTGTGTATCAACTTTAGAGGCAGCAATGGTTGTGTGCATGCCTTAGAGGCAAGAGTGGTTGTGTACATACTTTAGAGGCAGCAATGGTTGTGTACATACTTTAGAGGCAGCAATGGTTGTGTACATACTTTAGAGGCAGCAATGGTTGTGTACATACTTTAGAGGCAGCAATGGTTGTGTACATACTTTAGAGGCAGCAATGGTTGTGTGCATACATTAGAGGCAGCAGTGGTTGTGTGCATACATTAGAGGCAGCAGTGGTTGTGTGCATACATTAGAGGCAGCAGTGGTTGTGTGCATACATTAGAGGCAGCAGTGGTTGTGTGGATACATTAGAGGCAGCAATGGTTGTGTGCATACTTTAGAGGCAGCAGTGGTTGTGTGCATACATTAGAGGCAGCAATCGTTATAATTCTCTTATGGACTCTAATGCCCCGTACACACAGTCGGAAATTCCGACGGAAAATGTCCGATCAGACCATGTTGTCGGAAAATCCGGCCATGTGTGGGCTCCATCGGACTTTTTCCATCGGAATCTCCGACGGAAAAAATTTGAGATCCTGCTCTCAAATTTTCCGACAACAAAATCCGATCGGACCTTTTCCGATCGTGTGTAGAGAATTATGACGGACAAAGTGCCACGCATGCTCAGATCAAATTACGAGACCAAAGCTATTGGCTACTAGCCTCTACGTAGTTCCGTCGTACGCAACGAACGTCACCACGTTCAGAATGATCGGATTTTCTGACAACTTTGTCCGACCGTGTGTATGCAACACCAGTGTTGGACAAAGTCCGTCGGAAAAAATCTGACGGATTTTGTGGTTGGAATTTCCGACCGTGTGTAAATGACTGATTTGTACAAGCCAGATACGGTACATATACAAACATTTATTCTTCATAAGAGGTATTTGGTCATATGATTATCTGCCCATGTAAGGAAAAATAATCTGTACTTCCAAATAGATGATATTTTCCTCTAACACTCCGAGTTACAAAGGCAGAGCAGATTCCACACACAACTTCTTTGCCCTGACAGCTAGTGAGCGAGCAAAAGTTTACAACAAAGAATCTGTCGCTTTGATATGAAGGTTTATTCTCTGGCATATAGGAAAGTCAAGATAAGAAATACTTTGTTTATCTCCTATTGTCATCATTGCTCCTTATATGGTAAAATCATTTTCGGATGCTTACCTCTATATGTTTTTTAAGCTTCATGAACTGACTCATGTGAAACCACACAACTGCAGATCCTGAAAGTTGGATATAGTGTATTTATCATTTGTTTGTGTGATCTAAAGTTCTTGGCTCCTTTTTTATGCGGCCCTTTCCAAACTCCTTCTGCTATTCCTAACCTTTACTTCGCCCTTTTAGGAGAAGCAGAGAGAACATTTCTAATCTCAATATTCTGCTCCTTGTGTTTTCGGTTTTCTGTATTTCATGCAGACATGATCACAATTCATTTACAGCTATGACATCTCTTAAAATAACAACTCAGGATATTATCATTAACATCTAATATGCACAAGACTCCTACCATATTGCAAATGTTTCCTTTTTACTTCTAACTGTGTAGAGGGACAACGACATGCTTTGCAACAAGCTAGGACCTCGTTGCATGGGTTTCCATGGATACAATTGTTACTGCGTTCCTAGCGTCAGGGCACAGCTATAACACATGGTCCCCTTTATAACTTGGCTATATTCTCAAATTAACATTAGTGTAGAATAAAAAAAAACATTTCTCTTTTCCCCATATATCTGCTGTTTGAGCAGAGGCGGCTCTCTAATTAGGCAAATTAGGCGGTCGCCTAGGGCCTCGCACTCACAGGGGCCTTGTACTCACAGGGGCCTCGCAACTGCCTAATTCGCCTAACAGCCATCTCTGAGGCTGTCCCACAGGGCACCCATGGATGAGACAAAGCCACGCCTGTCAATCTCTGGCTCCTGTCACATTTGTAAAGACACGGACACATGTGGGCATGGATTATCCTCCCTCTCTCTAAGCTCTTTCTGGCGCTCCCGCTCAGTGTGCTCCAACGCTGTCTGCAAAAATCTTACAAGGGAGGAGGTGGAGCTGTTGCTTGCTGAGATGGGATTGAATGCTCATGGAGTGATGCTAAGTGCTCATTGCCCGAGATTGGAGATCCCCCATGCCCCCTTCCTGCACATATCACCCACCCCTACTCACTCTGTGCTCCCCTCCTGCACATACCACCCACCCCTATTCACTCCATGCCCCCCTCCTGCACATACCACCCACCCCTAATCATCTTGAGGCGGAGCATCTCACTACTGCTGCTGCTTGTATGGGTGGAATGTGTACTACGCCAATCCTTGCTGACCCTCCCCTCCTATTCATCCCATGTGATTGGCGCAGTACACATCCCACCCACACAAGTAGCAGCAGTAATAAGATGCTCAGCCTCGGGGTTCTTTCTTAACCCCTACAAAGGGTGTGAGTGGGGCCTCATGTCTAAATTTTGCCTAAGGCCTCACAAAGCCTAGAGCCGCCTCTGTGTTTGAGCCTCTACTAAGTTAATTACACTTGCTGCTGACCACCCCATAGCACTTTTACTGGTACAGGGTGGCAGTTGTGGTCAGGATTACATATATATATGTGATCCTGCACATCCGCCTGCAGGGGGCACATGCGCTGCCGGTGGGCCGCTTCTGCTGTGATAATTCACAGCAGAAGCCAATATGCACCTGATTTCCTCCAGCTCCCGCCAATCATCAGTAAAACACAAAGAACAGAGACTAGAATCAATCTCTTCCCCTGGTGAAAGCACCACACTGTGTACACAAAAACACTGGCTAGGCACACAGTTAACCCTTTGATCACTCTAGAAGTTTAATACCCTCCCAGCCAGTGTCATTAGTACAGTGACAGTGCATATTTTTAGCTTTTGAAAACGCTCAGTGGGAGGGGCGAAATGCATCAAGGCTGACAGCATGCCAAGGCAGCAATTTTTACCTGTATGCCTTTCTTCGATGTAAGTGCATTACCTTTCCGTTTTTACTAATAAATCTTAGCAATATTAGGCTATGTGCATCTCTCTCTTCATTGGCACACTATATATATCCATACCATTGCAATGGAGACCTAGCCATAGAT